>JARGCV010000221.1:0-262500 GCA_034064705.1 Bothrops alternatus
GCAGTATTCCCAGTGTGGCCTTTAAGTGTGACATGTAAGTTACACACAACATATGTAATCTTGTCCATCTAGAATTGGAGAAAAATTTCCTGATGGTTAGAACCAATTAATCAGTGGAATAGTTTGCCTACTGAAGTTATGGGTGCTCCATCACTAGAGGTTTTGAAGACTGGACAACCAGTTCACTGGGAAGCTGCCTTGAGCAGTGGTTAGACTAGAAGACCTCTGAGGTCCCATCCAGCCCCAAGACTGCTCTATATTCTTGATTTAAAGCATTTGGAGCCTTATCTTTAACAAGGGTTTACCATTCCTCCATCACAGATCAAGCATTTGGTCCTGAGAATCCAAACACCGGTGACTCTTTCAATTGAACCATGGTCTGAATTCCATATATCTTTCTTGGCTCGATGACCAGGTCATAAGTCACGTTTTCCAGTGCGGTTGTAAGTCACTAAACAAGTAGTTGTAAGCCGAGGAGTAATCTGTCCATCATTCTGAGAACATCTCTGGCAGAATTGGAAGAGAATTGTTCATTGCTTTAAACTTTAAAGCAGTTAATAAGATAACTAGGAAATACTATAGTAACTCTATCCATACTGGATGAGAATATGCTGGCCATATGCTGAACCCGGAGGTGATATCCACTTGATTTGCTTCCAGCCAGTTTGAAAGGACCAAAAGTTGGAGCTGTGAGCGTTTGAGACATTTTTATTTGGGGATTTTCTCCAAATAATGAAACTCTCAGTGGAGAAAAGGGAAGTTCAGCCAAATTCTCCTCTGTTTCTTTCAATGTAGGTTCTTGGTCTCAGGTGACCTCATAATGTGAAAAGATACTCTCTCCATTCGGAATGTGAAATTTTAGGGTTTTCGTTTCATTGTGTCAGCATTACGTTGGAGAATCACGGTCCAAGAGCTGATCTAATGTGCAGGGGAAGGTAATTTCAAAGAGAGCTTTAAAATCACGGTCAAGAGCTGATCTAATGTGCAGGGAAGGTAATTTTCAAAGAGAGCTTTAACTGGTCTGTTCCGAAATGCTAGACGTCTTTCTCAACGTCCCTTTCTGGAATCCTTCTGCGTGCAAAGTGTGCTTTGGGACCGAGCGTAGGCCTCGTCCAAGCCTTGGCATGCCTGTGAACATCTGCTAATTAATGGCGAGTGAAAATTAAATATTATTAGACCGTTGTACCACCCACAGTTTTTCCTAGCAAGAGATTTCCCAGAGGCTTTGGGGATTCATCTACAAAACAAAAGGAAATCTGTGGTTATCTCAGAGACAGGACATCTCCAGCCATCGGTTCCTCTCTCAGCTGTGTCACGTTGCGCCACGTTGTGGTCAACCGGGATCTTGCAATAGAATAGGATAGGATAGAATAGAATAGAATAGAATAGAATAGAATAGAATAGAATAGAATAGAATAGAATAGAATAGAATAAGGAATAGAATGGAATGGACTGGACTGGACTGGAATAGAATAGAATAGAATAGAATAGAATAGAATAGATAGATAGAATAGAATAGAATAGAATAGAATAGAATAGAATGGAATGGAATGGAATGGAATGGAATGGAATGGAATGGAATGGAATGGAATGGAATAGAATGAAGAATAGAATAGAATAGAATAGATAGAATAGAATAGAATAGAATAAGGAATAGAATAGAATAAGTAATAGAATGGAATGGAATGGACTGGACTGGACTGGACTGGACTGGACTGGACTGGAATAGAATAGAATAAGGAATAGAATAGAATAGAATAGAATAGAATAGAATAGAATAGAATAGAATAGAATAGAATAGATAAGGAATGGACTGGACTGGACTGGACTGGACTGGACTGGACTGGACTAGACTAGGGAATAGAATATGGAATGGAATGGAATGGACTGGACTGGACTGGAATAGAATAGAATAAGGAATAGAATTAGAATAGAATAGAATAGAATAGAATAGAATAGAATAGAATAGAATAAGGAATAGAATAGAATAAGGAATAGAATGGACTGGACTGGACTGGAATAGAATAGAATAAGGAATAGAATTAGAATAGAATAGAATAGAATAGAATAGAATAGAATAGAATAGGAATAAGGAATAGAATAGAATAAGGAATAGAATGGACTGGACTGGACTGGATTGGACTGGAATAGAATAGTATAAGGAATAGAACAGAATAGAATAGAATAGAATAGAATAAGGACTGGACTGGACTGGACTGGACTGGACTAGACTAGGGAATAGAATATGGAATGGAATGGAATGGAATAGAATAGAATAGAATAGAATAGAATAGAATAGAATAGAATAGAATAGAATAGAATAGAATAGAATAGAATAGAATAGAATAGAATAGAATAGAATAGAATAGAATAGAATAGAATAGAATAGAATAGAATAGAAATACAGAATAGAATAGAATAGAATAGAAGAGTTGGAAGGGACCTTGGAGGTCTTCTAGTCCAACCCCCTGCTCAGGCAGGAGACCCGAAACCACTTCAGACAAAAGCTGAGCATCTCTGTTGGAAGAAGATCCTGAACTTAGTTTGTGTTTTCTTGATTAGTTCTGTGCATTGGGCATATTAACCGGTCTGTTTGCTTAATTTATTTCCATTGCTTGGGATGAAGTTTGTTCAATGTTTGGGTTTGTTCAATGATAAGCTGAACATCTTTTGTGAAGGCAACCCCCCCCTCCCCAGAGTCTCTCTGCTTCAACAGGGGGTTGGACTAGAAGACCTCCAGGGTCCCCTCCATCTCTCTTATTCACAGAGGCTTAATATTCTAAACCATATTTTACAATACACTTTAAATTATTATTAATAATAATAAAGTTGGAAGGGACCTTGGAGGTCATCTAGTCCAACCCCCTGCTCAGGCAGGAAAACCTATAACCATTTCAGAAAAATGCTGTCCAGTCTCTTCTTAAAAACTTCCAGTGTTGGAGCATTCACCGCTTCTGGAGGCAGGTTGTTCCACTGGTTAATTGTCCTCACTGTCAGGAAGTTTCTCCTTAATTCTAGGTTGCTTCTCTCCTTGATTAGTTTCCATCTGTTCTTTCTTGTCCTGCCTTCAGGCGCTTTGGAGAATAGCTTGACTCCCTCTTCTTTGGGGCAGCCCCTGAGATATTGGAACGCTGCTATCCTGCAACCATTCCTTGTATGTTTTAGCCTCCAGTCCCCTGATCATCTTTGTTGCTCTTCTCTGCACTCTTTCCAGAGTCTCAACATCTTTTTTACATCGTGGTGACCAAAACTGGATGCTGTATTCCAAGTGTGGCCTTACCAAGGCCTTGTAAAGTGGTACTAACACTTCACATCATCTTGATTCTATCCCTCTGTTAATGCAGCCCAGCCCTGTGTTGGCTTTTTTGGCAGCTGCTGCCCAGGGCTGGCTCATATTTGAAAAATGTTGGCTGGACCTCTCTCCTCAGATTGATCATTTTTAAAGGCAAGAACCTCATCCTTGGAAAGCCACAATTCCCATTTCTATTGGACATTTCTCAGAGCAGGTAGACTTCAACTTACAACAGCTCTGCTGTAGTCTACTTGCATTTGCTCTTCTCTTTTTAAAGTCGTGCGGAATGTAAGATTGATGGCTTGGAAAAGTGATCAAGGCAACAGCCATTACATTTGAATCCCTTCCTGATAGGACGGATATAGTTTTCTTAATTGTTGAAAAAGTACCGATAGAGGGGAAAAAAATTGGTTGACAATCCATCTGGTTTATTGAAAATTAGCTCTGTCCTAGCCTGCTTTGATTTCTTCTTCTTCTTTTTTTTTTTTTTACACTTCTCAGGATATGATATGCATAAACTTGGCAATTTCTTCCAGGGCGGTGCGTAAAACACTGGCTTTGTAGCTAATTGAAATCTCTTCCACTGAACAGAATGCCACCAGAGTAATTGCAAAACAAGGGAGAAAACAAAAACACCCCCCTCCCCCCAAAAAACCCACAACAACAGCTAAGACGAACCATGGAAAGAGAGCTTTGATGTGAACATTGGGAGTCAAAATCATTTACACGGAGAAAATTTCAGGCATTGTTTTCCCCCGACCCGTTTAAAATGGATCGCTGCCAAAGTTTGGCATTTATGCCCTCTGAAAGTTTAATTCTGAAATAAGCACTTAAAAGCTACCTAGGAAAGACATTAGGGCTTAAGTAGTCTCTTTTTTCCCCCCCCACTTGCTGAATATGTGTAAATATGATCTCTCTCTTTCTCTCTCTCTCTCTCTCTCTCTCCTCTCTTTTTCTCTCTCTCTCTCTCTCTCTCTCCTCATTTCTCTCTCTCTCTCACTCTCTCTTTTCTCTCTCTCTCTCTCTCTCTCTCTCTGTCTCTCTCTCTGTCTCTCTCTCTCTCTCTCTTTTCTCTCTCTTTTCTCTCTCTCTCTCTCTCTCTCTCTCTCTCTCTCTCTCTCTCTCTCTCTCTCTCTCTCTTCTCTCTCTCTCTCTCTCTCTCTCTCTCTCTCTCTCTCCTTGTAATTTCTGATTTTCTAAAAACACTGATGTTTTTTTAAAAACATGAAAGTAACTTCCAGCTGTCTCTAATCCTGAATATTAGTTAAAAGTTAAGCAGTCACTTCAAATCAGTGCAAAAGGAATCATGGCATTTTATCTTTCTGTATCACTAAAGGAGATCACACGCTCTCTAGAAGCAGCCTGAATGTCTGCCTCTACACACACACACACACACACCACACACACACACACACACACACACACACAAGTAATGTCTGTAGACTGGACAATGTTTTCCTTTTAAGTAAGCTCTTTTTTTTTTAAAATCCTCTCAAACCCTATTTTTGAAATCAAGATCTCCGATTCCAGATGTGTGTTTCTCTCTGAAGGGATACAGCATTACGGATATCCCGGAAGAGTCGAATGGACATTTGAGTAAGTCATTAGAATTTAGCTGGCTGATTTGAACCGTGCTAGAAACTAGAGTGAGCTTCACATCCCTTCCTATAAATCCTTTTTTTGTTTGTTTTTTGGCATGCGACCACTCTGAATGCTGTTATTGATATTGCCTACTTGGTGATTTAACCGAAAGTCAGCAAGGGAGAGAAAAAATCAGAAGTCTTGGCTCAAAACCCATCAAACCGCTCTGCCCCACAAGCGGTCATTCAGCCGATTTACGGGGAAAACAACACTCAGCCCTACTTGTAGAGCAAAAACGGGCATCCATTCCTCTTCGTAGTGCTTGCCTGATCTTGAGGCCTCTTCCCAACCTTCAGTTCCCTGTAGAGCAGCTGATGAAGGATACCGTGGTCATCCATTCTGATGGAGGATGTTTTTTTTTAAATTTTTTTACTTTATTTTACTTATTTATATATCAAATTTAGAGACCACCCATTTTACTCACAGAGCCACTCTAGGCACTTTAGTTTTACCAGGTTGAAGAAGAAATGTGTCAGTTTACTACAAGAAACTGCAAAGAATAAAAAGGCTATGGAAGAGAAAATAAAATGGCTAACAGTTGCTTTGAGTGATATTCAGCAAGGACTCTGAGATACATCTATAGCACACTTGGCATTTGTAACCATCATTGCCGATTGATTGATGATAGGAAATGCTGCCTGTTGCCATAACTTATATTACTTTATGTAAATATTTTCAGAATAAAAGTTTCCTTTTGTTAAACCATCAGTGACCTAGAAATTTCCATATGAAATCACTACATCAATAGAAAAAGTTTCCTTCCATTAAAGCTAAAAAGTATAATATATTAGAATTAGAAGATTGAAGTGATTAAAAGGATAGAATTTCATTCATTAAAGGTTATATAGCCTTAAAAATGACAATATTGCATCAGTTGGATCTAGGTATTACAGTCCTATGTTTGACTGATTATCTGAAATTAGTTTTATGAAAATCATTCTGAAATTAGTTTATGAAAATCATTGGACTTAACTGTCAATAAGCTCAAAGAGCAAGGTTGGCAATCCATGGAGGATGGTTTTTATCCTACAGAATAGCTGATGGGGGGTAAACTACTCCCTGCTATTGTTATGTGCATTCTGCATGCCTTGGGGGTGTCATAAACTTTTCTTGTGTGTAGAACGTTCAGTGCAAATGACAGATCCTGCATCTCTATGCTGCACCATTAAGGAAACAATATGGCGGACAGGAATGACGTCCCCATCGGGATTGTATGGTAGATTTTAAACAGAGTTAATGCGGAAATAGGACCAACGCCTGGAAGGATGATGGATGGACAAATGAGATGGATTAAAAACTCCCCATAAATTAGTTGGTGATGATTTTCCTATAGAGACTGTAAGAATAAGAAGGGACCTCACTCAACTCCCACGCGTGAAATGAATATCCGAGGTTAAAGACAGTAAAAAAAAATGGTTTGGGCATCTTTTCAAAAATATCTTGTGTTTCACCCACGTGGCAAAGAGTTATCTTTTCCCAGAAATACTTGAACAGTGACATCCAGCTAAATGCTGAACATCAGTTAATAAAACCAACAAAAGTGTCTTTCATGCAAAATACCGCAAATCGCGTTGGCGCAAGAAATCCTGTTGTCTCCTCCTCGTACGTAGGAAAAACTTTTGTAGAAGGAAAAAGGAAAGGGTGCCACAATGAAAGAACTTTTCTAGGGTTTGAGGAAAAGCTGTCTGTGGCTTTCTGCGCCATGGTTTATTATGCCTCGCTTCTTCCCTAATTAAATACGCAAGAATTTCTCCTCTCGGTATTAATGCCACACAATGAAACATACTGTAATGTGACATCTGGCACAAAACAGCCGTCATTTTTCTGTATTAAGGATAAGAACTGGAGCGCTCACCACTCATGCCTGGACTTCAAAAGGCTTCAGATCCAGATAATTTTGAATAATGTTAATTGCTTGGATCCATTTCAGCCCGGCTTCCAATCTGGATTTGGCACCGAAACTGCTGTGGTAGCTGTAAGTCACTCTGAAGCGCCTTTGGACTGGAACGTGGGCCAAGGCACATGAAAACTGAGGATTTGCAGTGGTTTCTTACTCTTCCGAGCTGCATCTGTCTAGCTCTAGCAAAACCATGAATGATCACCATCTGAATGTTGGTCTGGAGCGTTGTACGTTTCCTGCTCTTCCAGCCTAGCTCGGCGTATCTGCGGAGATTCTTAGTCATCCAGGCCATGGTTATCCCAAAGATGCTTTTTCAGGAGGCAACTGGATTTTCTTTGTTTTCCTTTGAAGATGTTTCTCTTCTCATCCCAGAAGCTTCTTCAGCTCTGACTGGATGGTGGAGAATGGAAGGATTTATACTCCTTGCAGACAGCTGGTCCTTTGCCTTCTTTTAGAGGCCACTTGGAGGTTTATGGGCATGAAGTCTTCTTGGCACACACAGAGGGGGAGGGATAGGACATCATCTATCTCCAGTCCACAACACAAATCCTTTCAACAGTCCCAAGAAGGCTCCACAGCCATTTGCACCACTCAGGTAACCCTGAGGACACAGATAAACCTCCAAGTGGCCTCAGCCTTCCAAAGGAATGCAAATGACCAGCTGTCTACAAGGAGTATCAATCCTTCTATTCTCCACCATACAGTCAGAGCTGAAGAAGCTTCTTGGATGAGAAGTGAAACGTCTTCAAAGCAAAACACAAGGAATATAAATCTTTCTGTTCCCCACCATCTTAATGGGATCTTTATGGTGGTGTTTTGTGGTTGTGGCATGCTCAGAGGATCGGGGCCTTTTAGCAATAGTATTAAAAAAACAGGAAATAAGGAATTATGGCCTTAAACTTGAAACGTACTGGGTACATAATTTGGATAACCAGTGTCTACTTTTCTCTCTGGCGTTTAATTTATCAAGTTAGGGTAACTGAGATGAACTGGAGGATGATGCTTCAGATTTAATTTTATTGCACCCTAATGCCATTATCATAATGCCTGGGGATTTTAATGGTGGATCTGGCAGTTGTCTACACCCAACTTAATAGTGTTCTTCTGCTATGTAATAGCATGTCCCCCCTGCCTCAAAATGTGTTATTCTAAATACATGGTTTAACCCAAAGGGAGGAGAGAGAGAGATTGATGCTATCTCAAGTGACCATTAAATTTAATTTCTCTGTTTTAAATGGATCCGTTGAAAAGGGACCGAGCTGTGGAAATTATATATTGGGGTGAGGGCAGAGATTGTATGAATAGAATAGAATAGAATAGAATAGAATAGAATAGAATAGAATAGAATAGAATAGAATAGAATGTAGAATAGAATTTAGAATAGAATGTAGACTAGAATAGAATGTACAATAGAGTGTAGAATAGAATGTAGAATAGAATAGAATCAATAGAATGTAGAATAGAATAGAATCAATAGAATGTAAAACAGTATATAGAATAAATAGAATGTAGAATATACTGTAGAATGAATAGAATGTAGAATATACTGTAGAATAGAAGGTAGTAGAAAATAGAAAATAGAATAGAATATGGAGTATAGTTATAGAATATAGAATAGAAAATTGAATATAGAATAGAAAACTGAATATAGAATAGAAAATTGAATATAGAATAGAAAATTGAATAGACTGTAGAATAGAAAATAGAATGTAGAATAGAAAATAGAAAATAGAATAATTGGAAGGGATCTTGGAGGTCTTCTAGTCCAACTCCCTGCTCAGGCAGGAAACCCTAGACATTTTCAGAAAAATAGTTGTCCAGTCACTTCTTAAAACATTCCATTGTCGGAGCACTCACAACTTCTGGAGGCAGGTAGCTCCACTGGTTAATTGTTCTAACTGTCAGGAAATTCCTTGTCCTAACTGTCAGGAGATTGCAGAAAGGATGATTTTACGACTGATAATCATTCGTTTTGTGATTGTTCAAAGTTACCACAGCACTGAAAAAAAGACAAAAAAAAAGAGACTTAGGACTGTTTTTTCCACCCTTATGACCGTTGCAGCATCCCCTTGGTCACATCACCAAAATCCAGACGCTGGACTGTTGCTGTGCCCCGGGGTCACGTGATCCCCTTTTGCTGACCGTTTGACAAGCAAAATAAGTGGGGAAGCTGGATTTCAATTAAGAACTGGGTAATAATAATAATAATAATAATAATAATAATAATAATAATAATAATAATAATAATAATAATAATAGTAATAATGTTGAAAGGGACCTTGGAGGTCATCTACTCAAACCCCTTGTTCAGGCAGGAAACCCTATACCATTTCGGACAGATGGCTGTCCATTCTCTTCTTAAAAACTTCCAGTGTTGGAGCGTTCACACCTTCTGGAGGCAGGTGGTTCCACTGGTTATTGTTCTAACTGTCAGGAAGTTTCTCCTTAGTTCTAGGTTGCTTCTCTCCTTGATTAGTTTCCACCCTTTGCTTCTTGTCCTGCCTTCAAGTGCTTTGGAGAATAGCTTGACTCCCTCTTCTTTATGGCAGCCCCTGAGATACTGGAAACAGTGCTATCATGTCCCCCCTGGGCCTTCTCTTCGTTAAACTAGACATACTCAATTCCAGCAACCGTTCCTTATGTGTTTTCGCCTCCAGTCCCCTGATCATCTTTGTTGCTCTTCTCTGCCCTCTTTCTAGAGTCTCAACATCTTTTTTACATCGTGGTGACCAAAACTGGATGCCGTATTCCAAGTGTGGCCTTACCAAGGCCTGGTAAAGTGGTATTATTATTAATTTAACAACTGCTCAAAAACGTGTAGCAAGGAAGGTCGCCCAATGGGCCAAAGCCCACTTAGCAACAGAAATTTTGGGCTCATTTATGGTCGTTGGAGAGACAAGACTATCCAGTCCCTCTAGCAATGGATCCAAGCTCTTTGCATTGCCTTAGTTGAACAGGTCCTTTTCAGTGAATTGCTGTTATTTAAGCTAAGGCAGACAACTAATAGCTTTGCCATTAATATTAAACAGGGACTCTGAGAATGCAGGAAGATGTTTCCGTTTCCTTTTACGCTAATTGCAAATGCCATGTAGTAGCTCGTCGTTTTTACACTTTGGATATTCCCTACCAGGGCCTGGGAAATCTCAGATGGCTAGACTACTGCTTTATTTACCGAGAAAAGATCTAAGAGAGCCTCTTTGGAAAGACAACTTAGAAACTATTGAAGACCTATTTGTGCCGACAGGCTTGGGGGGGTAGGAACTGTGTTCTGCCCACGGGCCTAGGAATGTGCTTCCATCGTTGATTGTGTATTTGATTGTGTTTGCATGTTGTATGTATGGATCTTTGTTTGGATCATTATTATTAAATTTTTATATGTAGCTGTATTGCTGTTGTGAGCCGCCCCGAGTCTTAGGAGAGGGGCGGCATAGAAATTTGATAAAATAAATAAATAAATAACTTTCAACGTCGCTTGAGCATCCTCGAGGAAAAAAAAAAGAGAGGACGGACATTTAGCAAAGCTCTGAGCAGTTTACAGTTCAGAAAACATATTAACAATGAAATTTTTTTTAAAAAACAAACATTTTTAAAAACAACACAAGCAGCAAACCTTTAATCACACAAAAGCTAAAGAGGATGGATGCCAAAGTGTTTGCAGAAAAGGGAAACTTTTGATGTCGATCCCTTCTTTTGGAAAATGTGTTCCAGTTACTAAAATTCTCATCGGTGCTAAATGACTTAGCCGGATAAGTTGTGTTCTTCAAGCACTGGCAACTTATCTGAGAAGGAAGTAAAAAAAAACAAAAAACGGATCCCACATCCATGTCCAAGAAGACTTATTTTGGAGAATGGAGCTTCTGTTTGTTCCTTCCGCTGCTCTGTTTTTCCATAGAAATGGGAGAAAACACAAATTAATCTATTTTCCTTTAGAGACCGTACAATCCTTGCTTGAATAAACAGAGGCACAGAATCAAAATCGCGCGAAGTATTAGTACCGCTTTATAAAGCCTTTAGTAAGGCCACACCTGGAATTCTGCAATCCAGTTTGGGTCGCCACATTACAAAAAACAGGTTGAGACTTTGGAAAAAAAAGTGCAAAGAAAAGCAACTAGGGATGATTAAAGGCCTGGAGACCAAACCATAGGAAGAACGGTTGCAGGATTTGGGAATGGCCAGTCTAGAGAAAAAAGGACTAGTGTGTGTGTGTGTGACATAGCATTATTCCAGTGTTTGAGTGGCTGCCACAAAGAAGAAAATGGGGTCAATTTATTTTCCAAAGTACCAAAAGGCAAGACAAGAAACAAAGGATGGAAACTAATCAAGGAGAGAAGCAACCTGGAATTATGGAGAAACTTCCTAACAGTGAGGACAATTAACCAGTGGAACAGCTGGCCACCAGAAATCGTGGGCGCTCCATCACTGGAGGTTTTTAAGAAGAGACTGGACAGTCACTTGTCTGGAATGGTATAGGTTCTCCTGCTTGAGCGGGGGGCTGGACTAGAAGACCTCCAAGGTCCCTTCCAGTTCTAATACGAATTTGAATATTGAGGATCTGTGACTTTCCCTGATTTTGAGCTAAACTTTTAAAATACTCAACAATGAAATATCTCCAGTAAAGCACAGCTGCCAATCACTATTAATAACAGGAAGTCTCTATAAAAGTCTGCATACTGCCACTTTGATTGATCGCTGAAACCAAGGCCTTGCCAGAAACGAGTGACTTATCAAGCATGCCTGCTAATGGTTAGTCCTTCTGTGTTAAAGCAATAAAGATGTTGGCGTTGTCATTGGAAAGTGTCATTGTATTAATAACATGACTGTTTTTAATAGGAAGATGTAGCAACGTTGCTAAGGGTGGAAAATGGGATTTGTTACACCAAGGAAATGTGGCTTATTATTAAAACCAGGGTGCTCTGAATTGCCTGTTATGGTATCTAAGCTGGTCTGTGGGTGTAATGAAGATCTGCTTTGATTCAATATTTTACAGTACCATATAAAGTTTAAAGGATGTCCCTGTAAAGTTAAACCTGAAAACAAACTGTAAAAGGCTCTAGAAAAAGTACAGAGAGGAGCAGCAAAGATGATCAGGGGACTGGAGGCTAAAACATATAAGGAACGGTTGCTGGAATTGGGTAGGTCTAGTTTAATGAAGAGAAGGACGAGGGGGGACATGATAGCAGTCTTCCAATATCTCAGGGGCTGCCCCAAAGAAGAGGGAGTCAAGCTATTCTCCAAAGCTCCTGAAGGCAAGACAAGAAGTAACGGGTGGAAACTAACCAAAGAGAGAAGCAACCTGGAACTAAGGAAAAACTTCCTGACAGTTAGAACAATTAACCAGTGGAACCACCTGCCTCCAGAAGTGGTGAATGCTCCAACACTGGAAGTTTTTAAGAAGAGACTGGACAGCCATTTGTCTGTAAGGGTATAGGGTTTCCTGCCTGAGCAGGGGGTTTGACTAGATGACCTCCAAGGTACCTTCCAACTGTTTATTCCTATTCTATTCTATTCTATTCTATTCTATTCTATTCTATTCTACTCTACTCTACTCTACTCTACTCTACTCTACTCTATTCCATATTATCTCTTCTCTTCTCTTCTCTTCTCTTCTCTTCTCTTCTCTTCTCTTCTCTTCTCTTCTCTTCTCTTCTCTTCTCTTCTCTTCTCTTCTCTTCTCTTCTCTTCTCTTCTCTTCTCTTCTCTTCTCTTCTCTTCTCTTCTCTTCTCTTCCCATTCCAGTATTGTGTGGTGCTGCCACCGGTTCAGCTCATTCCCCTCCCCCACTACCACTTTTCTAGGATGGTCGCATACCACCTGCCAGGTGCCAATATATCACACAGGTGGTACCTGTACCACTGGTTGAAAAGCCCTGGACTAGATGACCTCCAAGGTCCCTTCCAGCTCTATTCTGACTGATTGATATTTGTAGCAATGCCTAATGGTTGGACTGAAAACGGACCGTTTTTCATCCATTGCAGCAGCTTTTGTTCCTTTCCCCCCTAAAATGGTCTTCAGAGGCATTTGTTCCGTAGTTACCCCAAATGTTGATGTGATATACTTTAGTTCAGTCTTCCCAACCTCACCCTAGCAGAAATGTTGTGTTGCTGGCAGGAAACGGTGTTTCGTTGCATCAGAAAGACATGCTCATATCACTCCAGCCCTCCGTGAGCTGCACTGGCTACCAATTGGTCTCCGGACACAATTCAAAGTGTTGGTTATGACCTATAAAGCCCTTTATGGCAATGGGCCAGGATACTTGCGGGACCGTCTTCTGCCCCATGAATCCCAGTGACCGGTTAGGGCGCATAGGGTTGGCCTCCTACGGGTCCCGTCTATTAGGCAATGCCATCTGGCGGGGCCTAGGGCAAGGGCCTTCTCTGTTGCTGCCCCAGCCCTCTGGAACCAGCTTCCCTCGGAGGTTCGTACTTCTCCCTCCCTCCTAGTCTTCTGGAAATTATTGAAGACTTATTTATGCCGACAGGCTTGGGGCGTATGAGCTGTGCTCTGCCCCTGGGCCCTAGGAAGGTCCCTCTATTAGTGATTGTGAGTTTGATTGTGATTGGGTGTTGTATGAATGTGTTTCGGATTGAATGAATGTGTTTTGGATTGGATGGTTGATTGTCATTGGTAAATTTTATTGTATTATTGTTGTAAGCCGCCCTGGGTCTCAGGAGAAGGGCGGCATAGAAATTTAAATAAAGTAAAGTAAAGAAAAGTGCCACAGCCATCATCGTCTCCCATCGAGCAGAATTTGGAACAGCTCCTCCTCATTCTTTTCTTTGCTCTTTGCTGAGCGAAGGCCTCGGTTTTTGAGCATCTGCGCACGGAACAATTCTTCTTTTATGGGGAAACACTTCTTTTCCTTTTTTGATCAGTGCAGGCTGGCTCTGTGCCCCCCTTTTTCCTTGTGTAATATATATAAAAAGCAGATGGTGGGTAAGGGGAGGCTGTTAGCTGTCTCGCGGCATTCAAATCTGAAGCCCAAACTGTGTGGGATGAAGAAAAAGAAAAAGGAGGCCGTTGGATGCTTTAATGTTGTTTGCTTTAAAACTGTTAAAGCGGACTGAATCTCTACCTCAGGATATGAAACTTTTACCTCAGGATCTCCGGTTAGGGACTATAAAAGTTTGCACTAGTAATGGGATGAAGTCAACTCAGAAGCGCAAACGAACAATATGCAATAAACTAGATACAGCAGATAGACCATATATAAGAGAAACACCAAACAAACAAAAGGTACTCGGAGTATACTTGAAGAGGGAAGGGAGGAGGGAAGAACGTTTACTAAAACAGATGTTTACAAAGATTAATACCTAATGTTGTATGCTATGTTCTAGGATGATTGTTTAGCAATAGGATCTTTGGTTTAATGTTGACCACATTAATATGGAACCAGATAAGAGAAACACCAATCAAACAAGGTGTAACAGGAGTATAGTTGAGGCTAGACGCGAGGGGTGGGAAAAAGGCTTACTAACTCAGACATTTTCAATGACTAATACCTAGTATTGTATATCAGGTGCCATGATGATTGCTGCACAATATGTTTTTTTTATGTTCAATGTTGATTGTTTTAATAAAAGAATTTTATATTAAAAAAAAATAAATTAAAAAAAAATAAATGGTTACAAGTCAAGAACTACCTTCAAAAAAAAAAAAGAGTGTCGTCAATCAATTATCTCTCCCTTGAGTTGGCCTCTCCGGTGGAATTAGGCAACACCGCGGCCTAAGTAACAACAACATTGTGCCTCATGCCAGCTCCTTCTTCTTGGAGGGAGGTAAACAGAAGTTGCACCATCTTCCATGAGTTGTCAGGAAGAACAAAGAGACGCTACAACAAAGCTATTTGACGTCATATTTAGTGCTGGATGGATGGATATGAAATGTTCCCAGGAAGGGATGCAGCTGTTTTAATGAGTTGCAGACCAGGGCTGTGTTTATAGACACACCAACCCCCAACCCCAGAGCTGAAACTCTTGTTTGTGAATCCACTATAAATTACAACTCAAGCCCACCCTGAGTTTCTTAGCAAGCAAGTATTGGGAAATACCCACGGAGGAAGGAAATAAAAACAGGTAGAAGCTAGGAAGAGTCAGCCAAGTGGCAACAGTTTTATAGAACAGAGGGTTTAAGAAAAGAGTGAGAGCTGGGTGCAAATTAGATCTTGGTTCAAATAGTCATAAAAAGTGAGCTACTGGCCGCCGCCGACAATTTCAGTACTAACTGGTTGCCTTTATGCGATTGAGATCCAGGTGCTTCTCAAGCAGTGTGTGAGAGTCGTAGTGTCCCAAGGTCCCATGATCACCATCTGAACACTTCACAGCTAGTTTCTGACAAGCAGGGTCCATGGAGAAGCTGGCAGTCATCCTGCAAGTCCTGATCACATGATGTCTCACTTAACGACTGGAGCGGAAGTGAGGTTGTAAGTGTCACAGTCCCGTGATTTTGCTGGTCCCAAGAGGCAGGAAGGTCAGGAGATCTAGACAGCTGCAATGGGTATGTTGGGGGCTCAGGGTTTAAAGATGCTGAGCTTATCAGCAAGCAACCAGGGTTCAAGACCTGAGCGTTGCGGAACAGGGTGAGCTCCCGTCCTTGCCTCAGCTCCAGCTCACCCAGCAGTTCGAAAGCATGCAAAGGCAAGTAGACAAATAGGTACCACTTCGGTGGGAAAGTAATAGCATTCCACGTGCCTTTGGCGTATAGCCGTGCTGGCCACATCACCACGCAAGTGTCTTCAAACAACGCTGGCTCCCTTGGCCAAGAAACGGAGATTAACACTGCTCCCTAGAGTTGAGAACTTTGAACTATGGTGCTGGAGAAGATTCCTGGGAGTCCCCTGGACTGCAAGGCGACCCAACCGGTCAGTCCTAGAGGAGATCAGCCCTGACTGCTCTTTAAAAGGCCAGATCCTGAAGTTGAAACTCAAATACTTTGGCCACCTAATGAGAAGGAAGGACTCCCTGGAGAAGAGCCTGATGCTGGGAAAGATGGAGGGCAACAGAAGAAGGGGATGACAGAGAAGGAGGTGGCTGGATGGAGTCACTGAAACAGCAGGCGTGAGCTTAAATGGACTCCAGAAGATGGTAGACGACAGGAAGGCCTGGGGGAATGTTGTCCATAGGGTCGCGCTGGGTCGAACATGACTTTGCAACTAACAACAACAAGAAGAGTGAACAGAATTTAAGGTGGGGGCTGGACTTGGCTCGCTTGTGGCAACATAACGATTCCAGACTGATTCCTCTCTTGACTCCGCCTCCTGACTCTGTCTCTTCTTCTCCTACACTAATGATAGGAAAGGTGAGAGGAAAGAGAAGACAACGACAAGCAGCAAGGTGGATGGACTCAGTTACAGTGGGGATGAGTAACCTGAAAGACCACGTTAGAGACAGATCTGGACAAATCTGTCTAGGTGGTCAATAAGAGTTGACAATGACTTGATGGCATCTAATTAATCAGGCAGGCAAGCAATCAATGCTGGATGGACTGAGTTGTGTGTCAGGCAATAACAGAAGACTAAGCTTCTGTGTTTTTACTTGGCTGTGCCAAAAAAGAAAAGAAAAAGAGCAACAGATGTTTTATGTTCCTTGCAGACCACAAGAGTCCATACTCCTGAACAACATTAACTCCCAGGATTCAGTTCAAAATTACTCCAAACTTGAAACTCAAGTACTTTGGCCACCTAATGAGAAGGAAGGACTCACTGGGGAAGAGCCTAATGCTGGGAAAGATGGAGGGCAAGAGAAGAAGGGGACAGAGAATGAGGTGGCTGGATGGAGTCATTGAAGCAGCAGGTGTGAGCTTAAATGGACTCCAGAAGATGGTAGAGGACAGGAAGATCTGGAGGAACGTTGTCCATGGGGTCGCGATGGGTCGGACACGACTTCGCAACTAACATCAACAACAACTAGAGTTGGACATAACTGGACAACTTTACCTTAACCCTGTATATTGACATCAAAGAGAAAATAGGTACTCTCCCCTCCTACTCCAGCCTTACTGTACTCTGTCTTGTTTTAGATGTCTATTAATTCAAGGTAAAGATGCCCTCAAATTGAACTCAGCGCCCCAAAACTAAATGCAGCTATAATCATACTGTTTCCTTAGAGAAGTAAGATACAGAAGTAGTTTGATTTGAGTTTGTCCAGAATATTTTTGGACTTCGCACTTACAACTCTGTTATTCCCTGGTGGTCTCCCATCTAAATTAGTTAGAGACATCTTCGTGTACAGGGTTAGGACAAGAAGCCACGGATGGAAACTCATCAAGGAGAGAAGCAATCTAGAACTAAGGAGAAACTTCCTGACTGTGAGAACAATTAACCAGCGGAACGACCTGCCTCCAGGAGCGGTGAATGCTCCAACACTGGAAGTTTTTTAAGAAGAGACTGGACAGCCATTTGTCTGAAGTGGTATAGGGTTTCCTGCCTGAGCAGGGGGTTGGACCAGATGACCTCCAAGGTCCGTTCCAGATCTGTTATTCTGACAACTGAGAAGCAGAATCTCAGCGTTCAGGATTGCGTGCTGAGAATAAAGTTGTAGGAGATTCGATGTGATTACGGCGTAATTAATGAAAGTGCTTTGATGCCGGGGAGAGAGGTAGAAAAGCTGGAGAGACAGACTGTTACACCCCCGACTATTAACTGTAGACTTGATCAAGAAGCATTTTGACTCTTTCTGTGCATCATTATAGTATAACACTTGGCAATTACTGGGAATTCAGCTTACTGTGTCTTTCATTAAGGGATTTATGGACTGAATTTATGACTTGCGGTTCTTCTTAGAAAAATGTTTTGGTTTTGTTTTTTTTTTTCATTTTTCATATTTTAGTATTGTGAACATTTTAAAGAACTTGGAAGTGACCTGGATGGATAACCTGTCAGACAGCAAATGTTGATGATGTATAGTCGATCTTCCAGGACCTTATTATTATTATTTTTTCAAATTTCCCAGCTTTCCTTTGCTATTCTAGACCTGACATCGCCTGTCGGTGGATCCTGTCTAATATGTGTCTCTCTAAGCCGTTGAAATTTTGGATGCTCCACTTTCTCTTTTTGTATTGCTTTGAACTCCAAGGGGATGTTGTGGTCATTTCCTTCGAAAGAGCTCACAGTTTAAGCTCTTCAGCCCTCTTTTTTTTTTTTTTCCTGTAGAAAGGCAAATGTTCTTCTGTTCTTTTGCAGCCCTTCTGTAAAATGAAAGACTTTGCAAGACCACTGAAAAATCTGTGGTAATCTTGATCAAGCTTATTTTTTCACAAGCTTCCAGGTAGTCTGAACTTTAATACTATGTCCTTCCATTTTAAGGGCCAAGAGAGAATTATCCATATTTTCTGGCTGGCTTTTGAAAAATGCATCCTCACAGATAACGTAGTTTTATTCCTACTCCTTCCAATTATATAATAATTGGAAATTATTGCCAACTCAGATTTATGCATACATATACTTTATATTTATATTTATTTACTCTATTCCTACTCTACTCCTACTCCCCTACTCTACTCTATTTCTACTCTACTCCTACTCCTACTCTACTCTGCTCCATTCTATTCCTACTGTACTCTACTCTATTCCTACCCTACCTTATTCTACTCTACTCTACTCTACTCTACTCTACTCTACTCTACTCTACTCTACTCTACTCTACTCTACTCTATGCTCTTTCTACTGTACTTATTCTACTCTACTCTATTCCTACTCTACTCCACTCTATTCCTACTCTACTCCACTCTACTCCTACTCTACTCTACTCCACTCTATTCCTACTCTACTCTAATCTGCTATACTCTATTCCTATTCTATTCTACATTCTATTCTATTCTATTCTATTCTATTCTATTCTATTCTATTCTATTCTATTCTATTCTATTCTATTCCATTCTATTCCATATTATTCTATTCTATTCTATTATATTCTACATTCTATTCTATTCTATTCTATTCTATTCTATATTCTATTCTATATTCTCTATTCTATTCTCTATTCTCTATTCTGTTTCTATTCCATATTCTATTCTATTCTATATTTTATATTCTATTCTATATTCTATATTCTATTCTATATTCTATTCTATTCTATTCTATTCTATTCTATTCTATTCTATTCTATTCTATTCTATTCTATTCTATTCTATTCTATTCTATTCCTACTCTACTCCTATTTTACTCTACTCTATTCCTACTCTACTCTATTTCTACTCTATTCCTACTCTAATCTGCTCTACTCCTATTCTACTCTATCTACTCTACAGTTCTAACCCCGGGACCCTGCCACCATCATAAATGAATCAGTTCTCAAGTGTCCACATTTTGATCATGTAACCCCTGGGGATGTTGCAATGGTTGTGCACCAAATGATTGTGAGTCACTTTTTTCAGTGCCATTGTCATTTAAAGCCGTCGCTAATCAGTGGTTCTTAAGTCCAGGACTAGTTGTACTAAGCAGTTTTTGAAAGGACCCACTCTCGCACCACGAGTCTTAAGTGGACAATTTTTTTCCCTTTCTAATTTTGTTTCCCCTTTCTTTTTCCAGTTGCCTTCGGCCTGTACTTCCCCCGGAAGACATATCATGAAAACGTTTACCTGGAGCAACCGGAAGGGACCCCTTTGCTGCAACTCCATGCCTTAAAAGACTCGGAGGAGGAGAAGGAAGCTTTCTTTTGCCTTTTGCCAGATTCCGTTCGGACCGGGTCCAAAAATCTCTGGTTTCAGATCGGCGAGACAACGGGACTCCTTTACCTCAACAAGACCCTGGATAGAGAAGATTTCATTCTCCTTTGTAAGTCTCTGGAATTCTTGGCCGATGGGTGGGAAGAAGGAAGGGTGTGTGGGGGGGGGATTATCCCGGTTTTTCTTACCTTGTTTTTTTATTTTTCTTTGAAAACATTGGACGTCTCATGTGAGAAGCTTCCTCAAACTGAACTAAAAATGTCCCAAAGGTGCTTTGTCAGGAGGCCACTGGACTTCCGTGTTTTTCTTTGAAGAGATTTCGCTTCTTCTCCAAGAAGCTTCTTCAGCTCTGGCTGGATGGTGGGGAATGAAGGTACACTGGACAGAAAACATCCTGCAGCCAAGAAGGCTCCACAAACATTTCCATTACTCAGGTGATCCTGAGGACACAGATAAACCTCCAAGTGGCCTCAATGGCTCTCTGAAAGGATGCAAATGACCAGCTCTGTCTGCAAGGAGTATAAATCCTTCCATTCTCCCACCATCCAGTCAGAGCTGAAGAAGCTTCTGGGATGAGAAGCGAAACGTCTTCAAAGAAGAACAAGGAATAGAATAGAGCTGGAAGGGACCTTGGAGGTCTTCTACTCCAGCCCCCCGCTCAAGCAGGAGAACCTATACCATCTCAGAGAAGTGATTGTCCAGTCTCTTCTTAAAAACCTCCAGTGATGGATCACCTACAACTTCTGGAGACCAGCCCTTCCACTGGTTGATTGTCCTCACTCTTAGGAAGTTTCTCCTTAATTCCAGGGGCCTCTTGGAAAAGCACTTTGGGGACAACCATGACCTGGATGACTTGAGAATCTCCATAGACATCGAATCATCCTTGTAGACTTTTCACCTCATTTTGCCCCTGTATTTTTATTTTTATTTTATTTTGTAATTCCGAAACCTTTGAAAGTCTTAGCTTGGTGCTTTTGTCCAGGTCGGCTTTCAAAGTCCCTTGAATCGGGGAAGAGAGGGGTGGAGGAAGAGGGAAGTAGGAAGAGAAGAAAGGGAGAAAGAAGGTAGAGAAGAAAGAGGGTGGATGTGGTAGAGGGGGAAATGGGCGAGCAACCCCCCAAAATTACATGTAGGTATTTATCTCATTTCATTTAAAGTATTGTATATATGAATGAAAAAAAATGTATGGTAACATCTTACAAATATCATGGTATATATATATATATCGGGGAGAGTTTGGAATGAAATTGATAAAGTCTTAAAATAGGTTTAATAGAAATTTACGATAAAAATGGAATGTATTAAATTTATATGTTTTGGGTTTTTTTTTCTTCTTTTTGTTTTTTGTTCTTTTTTTTTGTTTTGTGTGGGAGAGGGAAATAGAAAGATGAAAGTGATTGTATTAAGTTGAGTTTGTTTATGTATGTTTTTATTCTGAAATTTTTGTTTACCCAATCACCACGGTGTGTTTTAAGCATTTATTGTTAGAATCATAAAATTAATAAAAAAATATTTACAAAGTCCCTTGAATCGACTGAGTGATCATTAATATTGGTTATCCATTAGAAGAATGACTTAGATAAGTACTCCGTTGGTGTTCCCCTGCCAATCTGTCTCCTCCTCTCCTTTTGAATAACAGCTTCGGGAAGTCAAGTGGCAAAAATCGTGCTGCGTGTTTTTCTCTCTTCCAAACCTTTTCAAACCAAAAACTGTCCCAGCTCATCGGCCATGACTTTGGTCAAACTCTCGGTCATCAATGCCACCATGCCAGCGTGCGGTTCTCCAACATCAAGCCGGCTTTGCTTTCCTGACATGGATCTCTCTTTTCACGTCATGGAGAACAAGCCTCCGGGGATATTTCATCAGCTCCAGTCGTTTGCCCTGCAACACCAGTGTCACAACGTCAGCATTTCCTACAAGCTTGTCACAGGTAAACTGTTAGTTTACTACAATTGCCTTTAATGGTTTTTTTGTGTGTGTGTGTTTTGGGTCCAGGCGTGTTCCTCTCTCTGTTGCCAGGCTTCAGGATACGGTTGCAGGATTTGGGTTTGGCTAGCCTAGAGAAAAAGAAGGACTAAGGGGAGAGGGACATGATAGCAGTCTTCCAATATTTGAAGGGCTGCCCCAAAGAAGAGGGAGTCAAGCTATTCTCCAAAGCACCTGAAGGCAGGACGAGAAGCAACGGATGGAAACTAAGCGAGGAGAGAAGCAACCTAGAACTAAGGAGAAACTTTCTGACAGTGAGAACAATTAATCAGTGGAACTCCTTGCCTCCAGAAACGGTGAATGCTCCAACACTGGAAGTTTTTAAGAAGAGACTGGGCATCCATTTGTCTGAAATGGTATAGGGTTTCCTGCCTGAGCAGGGGGTTGGACTAGATGACCTCCAAGGTCCCTTCCAGCTCTATTCTGATTCTGATTCTTGACTTACAGCTGTTCAAAGTTACAGCGGCACTGGAAAAACAAACAACCCTTAAAATGTATACATCTCGTTTTTACCAAAGCAATAGAAATTTTAAAAAAAAAACCTCAACTGCACCTCTAGTAAAGGCACCCCTTAATATTAAGTAGTCAAATAGATAAGTAAAGACACCACTGAATTCCAAAATATAATAATCTGAAACGAGAGACAAGGTGCTTAGCTGAACCTCCATTTATTCAGGAGAATAAGAATAGGATAGGATAGGATAGGATAGTTTAGGATAGGATAGGATAGGATAGTATAGTTTAGGATAGGATAGGATAGGATAGAATAGAATAGAATAGAATAGAATAGAATATGAATAGAATATGAATGGAATGAAATAGAAATAGAAATAGAATAACAAAGTTGGAGGGGACCTTGGAGGTCATCTAGTCCAACCTCCTGCTCTATACCTATAGCATTTCAGACAAATGGCTGTCCAGTCTCTGCTTAAAAACTTCCAGTGTTTGGAGCAATCACCGCTTCTGGAGGCAGGTTGTTCCACTGATTAATTGTTCTCACTGTCAGGAAGTTTCTCCTTAGTTCTAGGTTGCTTCTCTCCTTGATTAGTTTCCATCCATTGCTTCTTGTCCTGCCTTCAGGCACTTTGGAAAATAGCTTGACTCCCTCTTCTTTGGGGCAGCCCCTGAGATACTGGAACATTGGCTATCATGTCCCCCCTCATCCTTCTCTTCGTTAAACTAGACACATCCAATTCCAGCAACCGTTCTTTATAATCCATTAGGAAACCCAACTGAAAGGGATACAAATATGCACACATACGTAGAAAAAGAGATTTAACTTGGCCTGTTTGAACTTTGTGGGATCTCGGCTAATCTGCAACAGATTGCAATGCTTGCAATAAGTTCTGAATATCTCAGATCATAGAACATTTAGCACTCCAGTGGCTCTCGAACACAAGAGGAAAAAAATGCTGCTTGTTTCCTAGCTTTCCTTCAGCACCAGCATTAGACAGATCCAGACTGCTGTTTACTTTGAAATACATCTGGCTTTTGTAAGCTTTCTGATGCCTGCTTGACAGATAATAGAATTTTTTGCCTAAGCTTGCAAAACCTTGATCGCAGATCCTGTGAGGAGGTTTCTCCTTGATTGCATAGGAGAGAATTTAACAAGTATAAATTGGATTTATTTTTTTTTCCAAATCCACCAGCAAGCAATGCTGACGAGGACCATGGATTTCCGTTCTCCAGTTGCAGGTTGTGGAAATGATAGCTCAGAGGCAGATCATAGTTGTCAGAGACGTCTTTGGCTAAAACAAAGTTGGATTGTTTTATTCAAGAGCTGGAGGACATTGGGGGCTGAGAATTACTTCTCAGATACTCAGTTATTCTTTAACCAATGTGGCAAATGAACTGGCGATTCAGCAAACCCAAAGGATTTTAGCAGGGGTCTCCAAATTTGGCGACTTTTAAGACTTGTGGACTTCAACTCCCAGAATTCCTCAGCCAGCGTGGAATTGAAGTCCACAAGTCATCAAAGGGCCAAGTTTGAAAACCCCTGCCTTAAGACCAACTATCTGGATCTAGGTCAACAGCAGCTATACAAAGTGCACAATTTAAATTTTTTTTTTGTCGAGATACAGCTAGTCCCTCAAAAGTTATTCATTTAAAACATTGCGCTTTAAGAAAAAAAATATCTGCAACCAAATAGTAAAAAATTAGAAGCAACAACGATCACTAGGAACTCAGCACTAAAATATTATCAGAAGTGCAAGTTCATCTACTTCTGATGTAAAGGTACACTACTGTATAATATGCAATATATCTAAAAGCAAGAGAAATGGGAATCACAACAGAAAGCTTTCAGAGTAGATTGGAATAACGGAGTTGGAAGGGACCTTGGAGATCATCTAGTCCAACCCCCTACTCAAGCAGGAGACCCTATACCATTTCCAACAAGTGGCTGTCCAATATCTTCTTTAAAACCTCCAGTGTTGGAGCATTCACCACTTCTGGAGGCAGGTTGTTCCACTGTTTAATTGTTCTAACTGTCAGGAAGTTTCTCCTTAGTTCTAGGTTGCTTCTCTCCTTCATCAGTTTCCACCCGTTGCTCCTTGTCCTGCCTTCAGGCGCTTTGGAGAATAGCTTGACTCCCTCTTCTTTGGGGCAGCCCCTGAGATATTGGAATACTACTATCATGTCCCCCCTCATCCTTCTCTTCATTAAACTAGACATTCCCAATTCCAGCCACCGTTCTTTATATGTTTTAGCCTCCAGTCCCCTAATTATCTTTGTTGCTCTTCTCTGCACTTTTTCTAGTCACAACATCTTTTTTACGTCATGGTGACCAAAACTGGATGCAGTATTCCAAGCTTGGCCTTACAAAGTCATTATAAAGTGGTACTCATACTTCACGTGATCTTGATTCTGTCCCTCTGTTAATGTAAACCTAGGAATTTGTATGTTGTAAGGTGAATAGAGAAAAAACTATCTATTTACGTTTTTCTAAGGACCAAAAAAAATAGAGCTCTAAGATTCTAAGCCCAGTGATGGTCGCACATAGAAGATGGGGGTTCTTGGCCTTGATTGAGGTTTAATATCTATAGCATAAGCTATGTAATTATCTCCTCTTTTGATTACGCTGCCAGATTATGGTGTCTAAAGACACCTGGAGATTTTACAATATCATAGTGTTGGGAGAAAGAATAGGGTCAATAACGTTGAATCATATACTAAAGGCTTTGAATGTGGACTGCATCATTTTGTGAACATGGCATTTCTGAAGCAGTGGCGTGTAGCAAAGACATTTGTCTTGTTACAGCCAAAGGACACATTATCTTGGACTTATAATTATGGATCAATCTCTCTCTCTCCTTGGGAATTGGTTCTCTATCAACATAATGGAAAGATGAATCAATGGGGTTGGGTTTTTTTTTTTTTGGCATAGTCAAGGCTGAATGCTGTAGTTAAAAAATGATCTCTTTTCCCCTTTATTTATAACTATGATAATTTTTTTCCCTTTTGGTATCCTTTTCTTGTATTTTGTTTAGTTGATTTTTTTAAAAACCTGCTGCCGTTAACAGCCTAAGTCAACCCACTGATGGATGTAGGCCCGTGCTTTGAAGTCATGGGCCAAGATACACCCTCCTGCCCTAGAGTGTGTTAAGGAAATAGATTTCTAATCTAGGGCTGAGAGAGAGTGGCTGGCTGAAATCACCACATCTGGGTCTCTCTGCTCCATGGATAACTGAGGGATCCTCGGTGCTCCATGGATAACTGAGGGATCCTCGGTGCTCCATGGATAACTGAGGGATCCTTGGTGCTCCATGGATAACTGAGGGATCCTCGGTGCTCCATGGATAACTGAGGGATCCTCGGTGCTCCATGGATAACTGAGGGATCCTCGGTGCTCCATGGATAACTGAGGGATCCTTGGTGCTCCATGGATAACTTAGGGATCCTCGGTGCTCCATGGATAACTGAGGGATCCTTGGTGCTCCATGGATAACTGAGGGATCCTCGGTGCTCCATGGATAACTGAGGGATCCTTGGTGCTCCATGGATAACTGAGGGATCCTTGGTGCTCCATGGATAACTGAGGGATCCTTGGTGCTCCATGAGCGTGGTTGTTTTTCTGCAGATATTTCATTACCTAAACTAGATAACATCATCAGTGCTATTCTTTTTTTAAAAACTGTGTTTTATTAATTTTTAACGTGATCACCATAGTATTTGGTAGACAGTGTGTTGTCTGGGTTTACATTTAGCAAACATTCATTAACAATTAAATTCTATAATCTATAACCCACATGATTTCCTCTTTTCCCCGTTGTGTTCTCTTTTACCAACCTTAAGTTAATACAATTCTTATTGTTTTAGTAAATGATGATTAAGTATAAAAGTTGTCTAATATGTCTACAAATAGCAATCACAACAATATAGTATTTCTTTTCTGTCCAGTCATTCTGGTTGTCTCATCGTATGCAGTTCTTGTTTACATTTATTTTCCCCACAGTGTTCTCAACATTTTTTTACTGGTTAAGATTTTCTCGGAGTTAATTACATTTAAATATTTAAATCTATTTTTTTTCCTCGCATCAACCAACCCATTACTTTTACCTTTCTTAAGGAATGAATAAAACTCAAAAGAGAAAAAAAAAGAATGACGATAAAAAAAGAATAAAATAAAAAGATAGTATACTACTTAAAATCCTTATTTCCTATAAGCTAACACATATTTATTTCCAAACATTTTTCATTCTTTTCTTTTACCATAATTGAGAATATATTTAATCTAAAAATATCATCAGTGCTATTCATTAGCATCTAGTTTTGGTAATGAAATGTCTACCAGAAAACAGCCAAATTCAGAGAGCATTGAGGACCTGATGATGTTACCTAGTTTGGTAATGAAACATCTTCCAGAAGATACTCAGAGAGCACCAAGAACCCCACAGTCCTCCTCCCTTTCTCCATAAATGTTACGCACTGATGATGTTATCCAGTTAGGTAATGAAATGTCTGCAAGAAGACAACCAAGCTCAGAGAGCCCCGAGTTCCTCTCATTTCAACTTTGAGCTAAAAAATATATATATATTTTTTTTATTGCTACCATGTATAACTTGCTCATTCGGAGCCTTTAAGTTGACTGTTATGGGAACAGCTTCCCTCCAGAAGTTGTGGATGCTCCATCCCTGGAGTTTTCTTTTTAAAGAATTTCTGAAATGGTCTAGGTCAGGGGTAGGCCACCTTGGCTCTTTTATGACTCGTGGACTTCAACTCCCAGAATTCCTGAGCCAGCCTGGCTCAGCTTGGAAACCTCTCCCTTTCCCCTCAGTGCAGCTGGCTCAGGAATTCTGGGAGTTGAAGTCCACCAGTCATGAAAGAGCCAAGGTGGCCTACACCTGCCCAAATGCCTGAATTTTGATCACATGACCGTGAGGAAAAATATTGAAATATTTAAACCAAGGGTCTTCAAACTTGGCCCTTTTATGACTCGTGGACTTCAACTCCCAGAATCCCTGAGCCAGCATGGCTCAGCTTGGAAACCTCTCCCTTTCCCCTCAGCATGGCTGGCTCAGGAATTCTGGGAGTTGAAGTCCACGAGTCACAAAAGAGCCAAGGTTGCCTACCTCTGGCCTAGGCCTAGGCCACTTTATCACTCGTGGACTTCAACTCCCAGAATTCCTGAGCCAGCCTGGCTCAGCTTGGAAACCTCTCCCTTTCCCCTCAGCATGGCTGGCTCAGGAATTCTGGGAGTTGAAGTCCACGAGTCACAAAAGAGCCAAGGTTGCCTACCTCTGGCCTAGGCCTAGGCCACTTTATCACTCGTGGACTTCAACTCCCAGAATTCCTGAGCCAGCATGGCTCAGCTTGGAAACCTCTCCCTTTCCCCTCAGCATGGCTGGCTCAGGAATTCTGGGAGTTGAAGTCCACAAGTCACAAAAGAGCCAAGGCGGCCTACCCCTGGTATAGGGTCTTCTGCCGAGCAAGGGGTTGAACTAGCAGACCTCCAAGGTTCCTTCCAGATCCCTTCTGATTTCTATTACAGCCTTTTCATACCCCAGATCAGAAGTCACCAGGATCTAATCCTATTTCCCAATCCCTGAACGAATAAACCAGGATAGGCAACCGGTCTGAATGCGAGTTGTGAGGGAGGTGCATGTGGTGGACTTTCAGGACCAAACAATGTCACGAATAGCTCCAGATTTCATGAGAAAATAAGGTTCTTCTTCTTCTTCTTCTTCTTCTTCTTCTTCTTCTTCTTCTTCTTCTTCTTCTTCTTCTTCTTCTTCTTCTTCTTCTTCTTCTTCTTCTTCTTCTTCTTCTTCTTCTTCTTCTTCTTCTTCTTCTTCTTCTTCTTCTTCTTCTTCTTCTCCTTCTCCTTCTCCTTCTCCTCCTCCTCCTTCTCCTCCTTCTCCTTCTCCTTCTCCTTCTCCTTCTCCTTCTCCTTCTCCTTCTCCTTCTCCTTCTTCTCCTTCTCCTTCTCCTTCTCCTTCTCCTCCTTCTCCTTCTCCTTCTCCTTCTCCTTCTCCTTCTCCTTCTCCTTCTCCTTCTCCTTCTCCTTCTCCTTCTCCTTCTCCTTCTCCTTCTCCTTCTCCTTCTCCTTCTCCTTCTCCTTCTCCTTCTTCTTCTTCTTCTTCTTCTTCTTCTTCTTCTTCCTCCTGTGTTCCAGATGAGAACCTGCCATTTTATTATAACGAGGAGACCACCACCGTAAGCGTGTCAAAACCCCTCGACCGAGAAGAGCGAGAAAAGTACGAGATGTTGGCCCAGTGCACCTTGAAGGAAGGCTCCCAGGAGGTGTTCAAAGAGGTGCCTCTACTCATACATATTCTGGATGAAGACGACATGCCCCCCTTTCTCTCCAATGGGACCAGCACAACAGACGCCATCGTGGAGTTCAAAAGGGAAGAGGTAGGCTGGCACAAGGGGTGTCCAAAATTTGGACACTTGGAAACTGGCCATGTACTTATGACGGTTGCACTGTCCATTTATAATCTTCTTAGCCAGCTTCCGACAAGCAAAGTCAATGGAGGAAGGCAGATTCATTTAATAACCATATGCAGTGGGTGGGATCCAAATCCGTGAACAACTGGTTCTGTGCATGGATGCAGGCCTGGGCCTCCCAGACCTAGAACGGACTTCCGGAAGTGGCATCCACACACTTCCGGTGGGCCCTTCTAGGCCTGGGAGGCCTCCTCCAGACCGGCCAGGCCTAGAACGGACTTCTGGAAGCGGTGTGCATTCAGCCGGTTCTCCGAACTCAACAAAATTTAGCTGCCAGTTCTGCCAAACCGGTGTGAACCAGCTGAATCCCATCACGGACCAAAGGATTCACTTAAGAACTGCTGTGGTTTTCTTAAGAACTCTGGGGCAAAGGAGATCGTAACACATGGCCAAGCTTAACAGCCGCCTTGCTTGATAATGGAAATTTTGGGCCCAAAATTTGGATGCAGGCCGAAGACTGCCTGGAAAACTCTTAGTTTTAGTCCAGTTTTCAGCTCTTTGGGGCTTCGTTCAGGACTTGAGAAGAGGCCGTTTGGAGCCCTGGAGGTGCATATTTGCAACTTTTCAAAAACAGAATCCCAAAGGTGCTTTTTTTTTTTTTTCTTCCAGGAGGCAACTGGACTTTCTTGGTTTTTTTCTTTGAAGACGTTTCGCTTCTCATCCAAGAAGCTTCTTCAGCTCTGACTGGACGGTGGGGAGGCTCCGAGAAGGTTCCACACCCGTTTGCACCACTCAGGTGACTCTGAGGACACAGATAAGCCTCCAGGTAGCCTTAACAACTCTCCAAAAGAAGGCAAAGGATCAGCTGTCTGGAAGGAGTATAAATCCTACCATTTCCCACCGTCCAGTCAGAGCTGAAGAGGCTTCTTGGATGAGAAGCGACACGTCTTGAAAGAAAAACAAGTCCAGTTGCCTGGTGAAGAAAAAAACATCTTTGGGATAAGTATGACCTGGACGACTGAGAATCTCCATAGACACTCAAAAAAACAGAAGTGTCTTTCCTGACCTCTGTTTTTTGAGCTCAGCCCTTATATTGGGTTCTCAACCTTGGCAACTTTAAGGCTTGTGGACTTCAACTCCCAGAATTCCTCAGCCAGCTTTGCTGGCTGAGGAATTCTGGGAGTTGAAGTCCACAAGTCCTAAAGTTGCCAAGGTTGAGAACCCCTGCGCTTATATGAAGTTATCTTTCTTCATCCTGTTATTTTCCTGGCCGTGAGAATTTGGCAAGAAACTAAGTTTCATTTTGGGGTGTTTGCTGCCACCCTCAGGCCAGAAGTATTCATTGCTACCTTTTTTTAAGCTCCCGCTCTTCCTGACTCTGCTGGGTTGAAGATTATGGATGCAATATTGATCTGGGAACCTTGTTCAGCTCTGATTAATCATGGTTGGATAGATTATGTTGGTGTTACAGGCAAGCTCCAACTTCGATCCTAGTCTTGGTCTAAGATGCATCCTTTAAATCCTTATTAACGCCTCCACTTATTCAGGAGAACGAGTCAAATCCATGAGAATAGAGCTGGAAGGGACCATGGAGGTCTTCTAGTCCAACCCCATGCTCAGGCAGGAGACCCTATACCATTTCAGACAAGTGGTTGTCCAGTCTCTTCTTAAAAGCCTCCAGTGATGAAGCATCTACAACCTCAAAGGACAATCAGCCAGTGGAACTGCTTGCCTCCAGAAGTTGTGGGTGCTTCATCACGGGAGATTTTAAAGAAAAGACTGGACAGCCACCTATCTGAGATGGCATAGGGTCTCCTGCTTGATTGCTGGTCTGATGTTAATTTTGGTGCTACTCTATGCTGACAATTAACTCCCAGTCTAACAATCCTTCCTAGCACTTATGATATACAGTGCTGGTCACCGCACCTCAAGAAGGATATAATGGAACTGGAAAAGGTGCAAAAAAGGGCAACAAGAACGATCAAGGAAATGGAGCGCCTCCCTTATGAAACCAGATTGCAATGCCTTGGTCTCTTCAGCCTTGAAAGACGGCGTTTAAGGGGTGACTTGATCGAAGTGTATAAAATCATGCATGGGATAGAAAAGGTGGATAGAGAAAAATTCTTTTCTCTATCACACAATACCAGGACAAGGGGACACTCCCTAAAGCTCGTAGGTAAGAAAGTGAGGACAAATAAAGGGAAATATTTCTTCACCCAGAGGGTCGTTGGTTTATGGAATTCACTTCCTGAAGGGGTCGTGACAGCTGTCAGCCTTGACAGCTTCAAGGCAGGGCTAGATAGATTCATGGATGCCAAGTGTATCGGTGGTTACTAAAACGGATGCCCATGTGCCGCCTCTATGTTGGTTGAGGCAGGCAGGATTCCCTTGAGTACCATTTGTTGGGGGTCAAGGGAAAGGGAGGGTTTTGCCTTCTCTTTCTGCTCAAGATCCCCATGTACAATTGGTGGGCCACTGTGTGACACAGAATGCTGGACTCAATGGGCTTTGGCCTGATTCAGCATGGCTCTTCTTAGGTTCTTATGTTCTACCTGGTTTGGGTAACAAAATGTCTTCAAGAAAGCAGCACCAGAGACCCCCCTCCTTTTGTATTTATACCTGTTACATTTTGTTGTGTGTTTTGTTGTTTTTGAGGCTCTACCCCTTCTGTATCCTCTTGGCAGAGAATGAGCAGGGGATGCATGTTGTAAGTAATTGAATAATAAATGTTGCATTCATTTTAGTTCGTGGCTGGAACGGGCTTCCACTGATGGCTGCCGTCTAGACAGTTTAGAAACACTAATGCACTAAGCCAGTGGCTCATTCAGTGCCAGTTATAAGTGGCCTTAGCTAAAGTGAATTTATTGGTGGTATTTTTTTCCTGGAGCTCTTCCGCCAGATTCCTCATCCGAAGGTCACACCTGGAAGCTTCTCTTAACAATCAGAGCTCAAGAGTTGCGCCTTGTTACTGTGTAACTTGAATCTAAAGGAGAATATTTGTAGCTCGGGGCTGAAATAGGGGGGGGGGGTCCGTGGTGATCTCTGAGCTGGGTTGTTTTCTTGCAGCCCTTTCATTACCCAACTAGGTAACATCATCAGTGCTAGTAAGGAGTGTGTTTTGCTCTCAGTTTATATTCCAGTGACTTGTCTGTGTTAGTGGGAGCGATCTTAGAGATTCTTTGGTTGGGCTGTTTACTGTGGGTTTATGACAGTTTGCCACGGCCAACTTAACTGTGGCCAACTCAGGACGGCACGACTCACGTGCGGGACCGGAATTACACTAATAGCAATAGAGCTTAGACTTATATGCCGCTTCCCCGTGCTTTACAGCCCTCTCTAAGCGGTTTACAAAGTCAGCCTCTTGCCCCCAACCATCTGGGTCCTTGCTTTACCGACCTCGGGGGGGATGGAAGGCGGAGTCAGTAGCAATAGCAACAGCATTTAGACTTATATACCGCTTCACAGTGCTTTACAGCCGTCTCTAAGTGGTTTTACTGAGTATTGCCCTCAACAACCGGGGTCCTCCTTTTACCAACCTCGGAAGGACGGAAAGCTGAATCAACCTTGAGCCAGTCAGAACTGAACTCCTGACAGTGAGCAGTGAGTTAGCCTGCAGTACTGCCTTCTAACCCCTGCATCACCATGGCTGTTTTCATAAAGACCAAAGAGATGTTACAATATAATCATTAAAGGAGGCAAAAGGAGAGGGACAGAATGAGATGCGAAGGACAAAAATTGAACTATTTTTACTTATTTATTTTAAAGAATTAAATTGAATTCTTAAATTGTCCCGGGGTGAGTTTTCCTATGGCGACTTGGCCGTGGCGAGTTCCGTTCCGGTTTTTTGAGGATGTTAATGTTGGAGTTACTCTACGCTGGTCTGGGTGCTGATGGCTGGTGGAGAGATGCTTTAATCTACCTCTCTTCTTTTCCAGGGTACTGTCTTGGCATCGTTAACAGTCCTGGATTCAGACACAACCCCTATCTACCCTGTGGATACCAGCAGGAAGAAATACACGGGCAGCATCAATTCCTCGGATCCGTGGATACAGGAAACGTTTCGAGTGGAGCATCTGTTTCACGAGATTTATTTCTGCCCAAACGGCAGCCAAGTGCGGGGGACTCAACACGAATACAGTAATTCTATTCATTTTCTATTCTATTCTATTCTATTCTATTCTATTCTATTCTATTCTATTCTATTCTATTCTATTCTATCCTATCCTATCCTATCCTATCCTATCCTATCCTATCCCATCCCATCCCATCCCATCCCATCCCATCCCATTCCACTCCACTCCACTCCACTCCACTCCACTCCACTCCACTCCACTCCTATTCCTATTCTATTCTATTCTATTCTATTCTATTCTATTCTATTCTATTCTATTCTATTCTATTCTATTCTATTCTATTCTATTCTATTCTATTCTATTCTATTCCTTATTCTATTCTATTCTATTCTATTCTATTCTATTCTATTCTATTCTATTCTATTCTATTCTATTCTATTCTATTCTATTCCTTATTCTATTCTATTCTATTCTATTCTATTCTATTCTATTCTATTCTATTCTATTCTATTCTATTCTATTCTATTCTATTCCTTATTCTATTCTATTCTATTCTATTCTATTCTATTCTATTCTATTCTATTCTATTCTATTCTATTCTATTCTATTCTATTTTCTATTCCATTCAATTTTCTATTCTATTCTATTCTATTCTATTCTATTCTATTCTATTCTATTCTATTCTATTCTATCCTATCCTATCCTATCCTATCCTATCCTATCCTATCCTATCCTATTCCATTCCATTCCATTCCACTCCACTCCACTCCACTCCACTCCACTCCACTCCACTCCACTCCACTCCACTCCTATTCCTATTCCTATTCCTATTCTATTCCTATTCTATTCTATTCTATTCTATTCTATTTTATTCTATTCTATTCTATTCTATTCTATTCTATTCTATTCTATTCTATTCTATTCTATTCTATTCTATTCCTTATTCTATTCTATTCTATTCTATTCTATTCTATTCTATTCCTTATTCTATTCTATTCTATTCTATTCTATTCTATTCTATTCTATTCTATTCTATTCTATTCTATTTTCTATTCCATTCAATTTTCTATTCTATTCTATTCTATTCTATTCTATTCTATTCTATTCTATTCTATTCTATTCTATTCTATTCTATTCTATTCTATTCTATTCTATTCTATTCTATTCTATTCTATTCTATTCTATTCTAGTTATGCATTGTATTCTGCATTCAATTCTATTCTATTCCTTCAAAAGAGTTTGGGGTTGTACTCTGCATTCCACTATGTCTGGGGCCAGATTCCCATAATCTACTGTCTGGTGCCTGTCCATTCTTCATCCACTGGGTGTCTCTCTTTGTTGTCTATTCCCTTCTCCAAATGCTAATGTATTGTGAAGTAAAATCAATTTCCTCTTTTTTATTTTTTATTTGTGCAGGGCTGATACTAAACAGGACCGTTTCCATTATGGAAAGCCGTTCTTTCCTGCTGGATGTCATTGTGAATGACACCACGTACCAGGGGTCCGACCAATCCTTGACACTGCACTTCAACGTCTCCATCCTTCCCGTCCTGATCCAGTTCTCCAACGCGTCATACCAGCTCACCGTGAATAGAAACGCCGCCAACTTCTCACAAGTGAGGATGGCCTTCTCTTCTCTTCTCTTCTCTTCTCTTCTCTTCTCTTCTCTTCTCTTCTCTTCTCTTCTCTTCTCTTCTCTTCTCTTCTCTTCTCTTCTCTTCTCTTCTCTTCTCTTCTCTTCTCTTCTCTTCTCTTCTCCTCTCTTCTCCTCTCCTCTCCCCTCCCCTCCCCTCCCCTCCCCTCCCCTCCTCTCTTCTCTTCTCTTCTCTTCTCTTCTCTTCTCTTCTCTTCTCTTCTCTTCTCTTCTCTTCTCTTCTCTTCTCTTCCATATTCTATTCCTATTCTATTCTATTCTATTCCTATTCTATTCCTATTCTCTTCTCTTCTCTTCTCTTCTCTTCTCTTCTCTTCTCTTCTCTTCTCTTCTCTTCTCTTCTCTTCTCTTCTCTTCTCTTCTCTTCTCTTCTCTTCTCTTCTCTTCTCTTCTCTTCTCTTCTCTTCTCTTCTCTCCTCTCCTCTCCTCTCCTCTCCTCTCCTCTCCTCTCCTCTCCTCTCCTCTCCTCTCTTTCAAGCAGGAGCTTCTTAAAATTAAATCATTGGGCAGGGAAACGTACATACGAACGCAAAGATGGCTAGGACGTAGGCCATTTGGACACAATATATTGACTCTCCTGAATAGAATAGAGCTGGAAGGGACCTTGGAGGTCTCCTAGTCCAGCCCCTTGCTCAAGCAGGAAGAATCTATACCATCTCAGACAAAATGGCTGTCCAGTCTCTTCTTAAAAACTGCCCATGATTTCTGGAGGCAAGCTGTTCCACTGGTTAATTGTCCTCACTGTCAGGAACTTTCTCCTTAATTCCAGGTTGCTTCTCTCTTTGATCAGTTTCCAACCATTGTTTCTTGTCCTGTCCTCTGGTGCTTTGGAGAATAAAGTGACCCCCCTCTTCTTAATAAAGCAAGTGATTGCAAAGGCAAAATAATGACTGTTTAAAGATTATTAAGCTATAGAGGAAGTGTTTAGTTCTTGAAATCATCTGTGTTTGTGATTTAGAAGGAGGCAGTTAATTTATAGTTAATTTGGACTGACAATTTTTGTTGTTGCAATGCTCAAATTCTGTGCTATAATTTGAGTAAATGCATGTTATCACGTGTTAAGAGTCTCTTTCGCTGTATACAGCTTGCATGTATCTTTAATTCTTTCTCATGTGCTGAGTTATCTTGGAAGCTTAATCTAGTTTATTGTTAAGCTGTGCGTGGGCCTGGTTTCAGGGCTGGAAAACTGTAGCTTTTACTCCCATCAATCTAAAATTGCTCATATTTTATCTTGTGTCAGAGATAGTGGGTGTCTAAGTATTTTGTGCAACTTGAACAGAAAATGCAGATGTTCTAATCAGCAGAGCAGAAGAAAGCAATGAAGGGGAAAAAATTAGTTCAATTCTAAAAATTAAACCATATGAGAAGTGACAGATTTTGCTGGCAAATTGTTGTTCTGTTTTAGAACTGGATTTCATAAAAGGGGATAGGAACTAATTCATCCTTCATTGTTTGAAATTAAGGTTTAGCTCCTATTTTGAGGCTTAATCTGTAGATTTTCCACAATTGATAAATTCTATTTATATGTACGCAGCTCTAATGAGCACCCAGTTCCAACCGTTCCCAACCATTCTTGCAGGTAAATTATTTTACTGCGTTTCCTAAAATAATAATAATAATAATAATCACATTCCAAGAAGATAATAAAATTAAAGCATGGAGATTTGTCTTAGTTCTGGAGAGGAGAAAAAAACATACCTGGTTTTGTTACCAAACATTGTGATGGAGAAAAACAACTGTTACATGTTAATTGTCTTAAACTCACCTGTGTTATTTCCGGGTGCAATGTTTCTCCTCAGTTTGTTGAAATAAGAATAGCAACACATCAAAGGGCCATTATCTTCCTACTTATTTTCTTGGAAGTTCTGAAGTTCTCCAAAAGTCACATTTTTTTTAGGCCTTTCATTCATGAGTAAAAGCATAATTTATTAAGTTTATTGGCAAATCTCCAACTCAGTTTTTCTAAATTAGCGAAAATTAAAAATAGACTATCTGCATCTTAATGTCCTTTTTTTTAAAAAGCAGAGATGGACTTTTTGTTTCCATCCAACGAAGCAAGTTTGGTAGGACTTCAGAAAATTTAACTCAGCAAGCAAAAGAACACAAGGAGGAAATATGAGCAGTCAAGAAGCTGAGAAAGAATAACACAACAAGGGGGAAATTATATCTTTGAGTTGGTTTTCAGCAGACCAGATACTAATTACACAGGAATAACAGAATAACAAGAATTAGAAAGGACCTAGACCAACTCCTTCATATTATAATTCTCTGTCCCACAAAACTTCATATGTTAATCAGTGACTGGAGTCACACTGTGACAATTTGACTTCCACAATGGACATTTTTTTCCCCAGGTCTATTCTCCTCCCATGCTGAAATAAGTAATGTAGCTACTTGGCTGAAGATAGACGAAAATGTTATCTCTATCCTTGGAGAAATCTCAGGACGGGAAAAGGTCCTGAGATCTATCACAACTACGTAGTTTAAAGCTTATCTCTATATATACTGAATAAGAGTAGAGCTGGAAGGACTTTGGAGGTCTTCTAGTCCCCCCCCCATTCACAATTTGAAACAAGTGCCTGTCCAGTCTCTCCTTGAAAACCTCCAGTGATGGAGCACCCACAACTTCTAAAGGCAAGCCATTCCACTGGTTGATTGTTCTGACTGTTAGGAAATTTCTCCTTAGTTCTACATTGCTTCTCTCCTTGATTTGTTTCCATCCATTGCTTCTTGTCTTGCTTTGGAGAACAGCTTGACCCCCCTCTTCTCTGTGGCAGCCCCTCAGATACTGAAACACTGCTACCAAGAACCAGGGGCAACTTGATAACCATCATTTGGCTAGCAGGAGAAAAATATTACCAAATACATATGACATCCCCTGTTCTTAGAGACTCATGTTGAGAAGCAGATCCCAAATGGTCACCTCCTACAATTTCAGTTTTATATATAATAAAGAACCACCAATTTTCAGAGGTTTGAGAAGTTGGGTTGAATAGACAAGAAGGAAAGAGTTTCACAAAGGTCAGCACTAAAAACAGGAAGAAGTGGTCCCTCCAATTGTGGAACAGAGAAAGAAATGCATGTTTTTGAACCCATTAGATTCGAGAAATGTCAGCCTACACTGACATTTCTCCCATATGAAGGCAACACCGGAAGAATTACATAAAGGCAGGGATATTTTCTTAAAACATTTGGAGACCCAGGTCAAGGCTTGTTAATGGCTAAATCGTAATAATGCTTTTTCCATTTACTGATGTTTTGATTACTTTTTTTTTTAAGTTACTTTAGTTGCAGCTGCTTGATTTATAAACTATTTTACCGTGCCTAGGGATAAGGCTTAGAACATTAGGATGTAACATGCATTTTCTTATTTAATAGTATAATATAAATTATCTGGCATTTTAGATGACTGGTCATCTTATTATTCCAGGGAACTGAACATTAAATGTTCACGATTATGAATTTGAGCCTTTTCACATCTTGCTGGATCAACAAGGGTGACCCAAATTTCACTCAGATTCATAGCCTGCTTTTCTTCAAAGACCTAAGAGAGCGTCTATGAAGATTTATTTTGATTGTCTCCTGATATAGCAATGTTTTGACCTATGTTAGGCTGAGAAGGATTGCTCCAAACTCACCTGGTGAGTTTCCACAGCCAACAGTTAACTTGAATCTGGAGGTCTCAATTTCTAATCCAACTTGGCTACATCATATTGGCTTTTCTATGTCTTTTGCCCATAATCTATAGAAAACGTTGATCTAATGTGGAGACAGCCAACACAAGATGTGTAAAGGTCCGAGTGTCCTCCACAAACAAATTCTGCAACGGTGAAGAGGGGCTGAGGCCCTATCTCCATTTTAGCAATGCAGTAAATGGGTAGAGCAGTCTCAGTTCTAAATTAGCATTTAATGACTTGCAAGAAAATTGCAAGCAAGTTGTTGTGACTTTTCTATTTGAACAACCAGTATTGCAATGAAAAGTTTGAGCCGCATTAAAAAAGAGAACTGGGGGATCTTTTTCAGCATTATGTTATATTGTCTGACTGTAGAAGAAACTTTTTGAATAATAATAATATTTTCCCCAACCTCTAACGGCCCTGAATATAACTGCTTGATGGTCTACTTATTTAACACCTTTTGCAAAGAGATTGCAGGAACTGGGTATGTATTGTTTAACCAAAAGAAGGACTAGACAGCAGTCTTTCAATATTTGAGGGGCTGCCACAGGGAAGAGGGGGTCAACCTATTTTCCAAAGCACAGAAGGAAGAAGAAGAAGAACTTCCAAAGAAGCAACGGATGGAAATGAATCAGGGAGAGTTCCAACCTAGGATTAAGGAAGATTTTCTGTACAGTGGGAACAATTAACCAGTGGAATGGCTTGCCTCCAGAAATTGTGGGTGCCCCATCAAGGGGGGCTTGAAAGAAGAAATTGGACAGCCAATTTGGAATGGTATAGGCTCTCCTGCTTGAGCAGGAGATTGGACTAGAACAGGGGTCCCCAATCCCCAGTCCGTGAACTGGGCCACGGCATGGCAATAGCCAGTCTACACAAACAAGGAAAGGCCCATCCGTGGGATGCAGGCAACACACAAAACCACACACTCTTTTGTCCGTGGAAAAACCTCTCTCCACAGAACCGGTCCCTGGTGCCCAAAAGGTTGGGGACCTCTGGACTTGAAGACCTCCCAGGTACCTTCCAACTTTGATTCTACCCTACCCTACCCCATCCTGTCCCATCCCAACCCATCCCATCCCAACCCAACCCAACCCAACCCAACCCATCCCATCCCAACCCATCCCAACCCAACCCAACCCATCCCATCCCATCCCAACCCAACCCAACCCAACCCATCCCATCCCATCCCATCCCATCCCATCCCAACCCAACCCAACCCATCCCATCCCATCCCAACCCAACCCATCCCATCCCATCCCAACCCATCCCATCCCATCCCAACCCATCCCATCCCAACCCAACCCATTCCATCCCATCCCAACCCATCCCAACCCAACCCAACCCAACCCATCCCATCCCAACCCATCCCAACCCAACCCAACCCATCCCATCCCATCTGATCCCAACCCATCCCATCCCATCCCATCCCATCCCAACCCAACCCAACCCAAACCATCCCATCCCATCCCAACCCAACCCATCCCAACCCAACCCAACCCATCCCATCCCATCCCAACCCATCCCATCCCATCCCAACCCATCCCATCCCATCCCAACCCAACCCATCCCAACCCAACCCAACCCATCCCATCCCAACCCAACCCATCCCATCCCATCCCAACCCAACCCAACCCATCCCATCCCATCCCATCCCATCCCAACCCAACCCATCCCAACCCAACCCAACCCATCCCATCCCAACCCATCCCATCCCATCCACTTCTTTGCTCTTCTTCAGCAAGTCTTGCTGACATTTTGATGCCTTCTCTTGTCTTTTCCCCATTCCTTCTCTCTCTCTTTTTTTGACCCTAGATAGGAAAAATCTGCATTGACAACTGCATGAAGTTTTACGGCGTCAGCATCACCTACAGCCTAGAGAGTCCAAATGTCAGCTGCTACGCGGTGGAGGTTGCTCCGAGCCACGATGACAAGTACGGAATTCTCTACGTGAACCACTCCGCTGTGTTGCAGAACCCCGAGTGCCGAGAAATACACTACCCCGTGGTAGCTAAAGAGGAGTGGAGCAGGAAGGAAGCTTACGCTCATCTTACTGTCCTGCTTGAAGGATCACGTAAGACGTTTGCTGTTTCTAGAAAGTTGGTGCTTGGTTACACTTGAATGGTTGGTTACCTGAATTTGGAGAACCAGCTGGCTTCCAGAAGTCCAGTCTAGGCCTCGGAGGCCTAGAATGGCCCACCAGAAGTCCGTTCTAGGCTTTGGAGGCCTGGAGGAGGCCTCCCAGGCTTAGAATAGCCCACTGGAAGTGCGTGGATGCCACTTCCAGAAATCCATTCTAGGCATCGGAGGTCTGGAGGAGGCCTCCCAGGCCTAGAATGGCCCACCCAGAAGTGCATGGATGCCACTTCTGGAAGTCTGTTCTAGGCATCAGAAGCCCAGGCCTGTATCAAATAAGAGAACCAGTTGTTCAGGTATTTCACTCCCACCACTGCTGTGATCCTTATTTTTCGTGCCTGACACGAAAAATAAGGGGGTTATAAGAAGGATTTCTACGGCACGGCGATAGCGATGTCACCGAGGGTCACAATCTCTTCTTCTTTTTCTCTTCTTCCCAGTTATACATAACGATGAGAACTGTCCAGACTCCTGTGCTATGAGTAAAAGGCGATCGGAGTGTGAAGAATGTGGAGGTGTCGGAGTGCTGATGGGAAAATGCCAGTGGAGGCAAGGAAGCGGGAAAGGTATGCTTGAAAAAATATTTGGAAATCTGCCTTAAAACTGAGCCATATTTTGCAGCAAATGCGGCTTTGTGGAATGTGTGCATTTCGTTAGTGAAAATGGTTTCTCGGATGTTCAGGAAAGGAGCGAGCAGGCTCCCCCTTGTCTACGGAGGTTCTCCGTCATCCAGGTCATGGTTGTCCCAAATCTGGATGATGGAGAACCTCCGTAGACATTGAGCTATGCACTTTGGGATGGACACCCTTCGAATGGTGAGGGAATATGAATGGATTTCCAGAAAATATTGCAGACTACAAGAACCATTTGAGCCTCAGTTTGAGATTCAGACAACACAGACTCATCCCCAACAGCCTTGCTCCCAACTTCAACAAGGAAGGGACCCAAGGCAGAAAACATCCTACAGCCAAGAAGACCCCACATCCATTTTCACCACTCAGGTGACCCTGAGGACACAGGTCAACCTCCAAGTGGCCTCAATGACTCTCTAGTCTAAAAGAAGACAAATGAGTCGTTGAGGCCACTTGGAAGTTTACCTGGGTGTGGAGCCATCTTGGAAAGGACTGTGTGGTACACTGGAGATAGATGATGTTTTATCCCTCCCCCTCTATTAAGAAAGGGCTGTCCATACCTATTTGCCCCCCTCAGGTGACCCTGAGGACACAGGTCAACCTCCAAGTGTCCTCTATGACTCTCTAAAAAGAAGGCAAAGGACCAGCTCTCTGCAAGGAGTATAAATCTTTCCATTCCCCACCATCCAAGTCAGAGCTGAAGAAGCTTCTTGGATGAGAAGTGACACGTCTTCAAACAAAAACAAGAAAGTCCAGTGGCCTCCTGGAAAAAAAACAAGCACCTTTGGGTTTGAATTGGTTATGCATTGCCCAGAATTCAGAGACCATGTTCTGTTTTTAGGAATAACCACCAACTACTCTACTTGTAGTCCAAGCATCAAGACATGTCCGGATGGGATTTGCGATGCTGTCGAAAGCAGAGATAAGAGAATCTGCCCTCAAGATTGCACAAGTATGGAATCCGGACTTCTTTTTTTCCCCCCTTCACTCTTGGCTTTGATACCTGTTTTGTTTCTTTCTGTCCCTGAGTCAACATCGGTGCTTCAGCAGCTGATAGCATCTGATGGATGACTTGGTCTGAGCTCGGGGAGGTAAGACAGATCAGGCCTGAGGGATGCTTTGATGGACAGCTGCCAAGTGGATTCCCAGGGCTCTAAGCCAGATTGGGAAATCCTCAGTCAGTCAAGAATTCTGGAACAGAATAAAATGGAATGCACACTACCATGAAATCACCAGGAACGAAACCTCATCTGAAGGATAATCCTTTCTTTCTTTCCTTCTTTCTTTTTCCTTCCCTTCTTTCCTTCTTTCTTCCTTCTTTCTTTCTTTCCTTCCCTCCTTCTTTCTTTTCTTCTTTTTTTCCTTCCTTCCTTCCTTCTTTCCTTCCTTCCTTCCTTCCTTCTTTCCTTCCTTCCTTCACGCAACTCAGGTGAAGGTTCATTCTCTAAGCTTCTGAGTTGGTTTCCGAGTGTTTCGTTATCAGGCTAGCTAACATCTTCAGCAGATTTTATGGGATGTCAGTGTGGGTGTTCTTCTGTTTATAAGGCCTTAAGGTGTGGGTATGTCAAGTGAGGGTCTTGTGATGGGCTTTTTAATGGGGACCAACCCACGCAAGCTCCCCTCCCACCAGCAGTTCATCTCCCGATAACCTTGACCTGAGGTAATGTCCCCATCACAACCCATCACAAGAACTCACTGATGATTCACACCTGACCCATCCCAAGACCCATCACACTTCACACATCCACCCCAGAAGTCCTTATAAACAGAAGGACACTGACATCCTCTAAGTTCCGCTGAAGATTTTACCTAGCTGGGTAACGAAATTGTCATGGTTCTGACAGATGAAACCCTTCAAAAGAACTTTGAGGCGTTCTTTACCTTAAAGAATCTTCTATTCGGGAAACAAAGTATCGGCACTACATAGTTGAACCCAAAAACTAATTTCCCCTCCCCTGGATACAAAGTAACACAGCACAATTCCCACCCCCAATAAACAGTCATAAAGCACATTCCCCAATTAGCTTCCTCCCCAGCTCTCCAGCCCACCAAAACGTTATCAGCTCAGGACCCAGTTTGTCCTTGGGTTCCCATGGCAGAGTTGTTATTGTTATGACTAGCTGGACTCTCATCCCAGTCCCTCCTCTCAGCAGCAACTAATTCTAAAAGCAATAGAGAAAATGGCTGCATTTTCATCCATTGTCAAAAGCACGAACATCCGATGTTAGCAGTATTGACAGAAATGTTACCCACAAGCTCGGAGAACATATAATTCAAAAATGTTCCTGCAATACAAACTCCCCAAACAGATGTCCGTTTTCTCACCCAAACTTGCTTCGCCTATTTTGATAAGCCAAATTTTCAAATATTTATTAAAAGAGAACACCATCTGGTACCAAGCCCTGGTGCCTCAAATAAAGCTATCTCAATCCGTCTTTGATTTAGGAGCCAACATTATTGGTGGCCATCAAAAAGGAAATTTCGGAAGTGGAATCAAGGCAGGGCACGGCGTTTGTCACTGCTTTCCAGGAGTAAGCTGTTACTGTGCGAAAGATGATATCCGGGGTAAGTCTGAAGTTGTGAGTCTCTCGTTGCATCGCTGGATGCTCTAGCATTTTTGTGGCAAATGTCCTCTTAAAACAGATGTTCCCCAGTGCAAATGTTTTGCTCAGAAATGTGAACAGGATGGTAGGTCGTGACCATGAATGAAATGAATATGTGGGTAATTGGGAACCAAAAAGCTCTTGCCCCCTCCCAGCGTGGATCTCTTTGTCCCATTTTATGACCTTTCTTGCCACAGTTGTTAAATGAATCACTACAGTTAGTAACATGGTTGTATCTAAAGCCCTACATGGCATCGGACCAGGTTACTTACGGGACCGTCTGCTGCCCCATGAATCCCAGCGACCGGTTAGGGCCCACAGAGTCGGCCTTCTCCAGGTCCCGTCAGCCAGACAGTGTCGCCTGGCGGGTCCTAGGGGAAGAGCCTTCTCTGTTGCGGCCCCGGCCCTCTGGAACCAACTCCCCCCAGAGATCTGTGTCGCCCCCACCCTCTCCGCCTTTCGCAAATTGCTTAAAACACACCTCTGCCGGCAGGCTTGGGGCAGTTAACATCTTGTCCCTAGCCAGTGTATGTTTGTGTGTATGTTTGTTGGATGACTGTTTTTTTTTAATTTAGGGGTTCTTTTTATATATGTATTTTTATGTAGATTTCTATTTATGCTGTGAGCCGCCCTGAGTTTCTGGAATAGGGCAGCATAGAAATCCAATAAATAAATAAATAAATCTAATAACTGTGACAAGAAAGGTAAAATGGGACAAAACTCAGAACTGTGCTGCTTAGTGACAGAAATTTTGGGGCTCTGTTGTCATAAATGGAAGATTACCCATAGTTAGCAAGATCAGGAGCGAGAGCAGTGTGGTCACCTCGTGGCGAAGACGCTCGCTTCCCACTAGGAAGATTGAGAGTTCAATCCTAGGTAGTGGTAGAAGTTTTTCTCTCTGGGCACAAAGAACAAAATATATCCGCGTAGGCATCAGGAAGGGCAGCTGGCCAGCAAACGCTCAGTTCCACCCAGTTGCCCCGACTCTATCTCGAATTTAGGGATTACAGGATCGTAAAAAAAGGAGACCAAGATCAGGAGTGAGAATAGCATGATGGCCTAGTGGTGAAGACGCTCACCTCCCACTCGGGTAGCGGCAGAAGTTTATCTCTCTGGGCTCCAAGAAAAAAATATCTGCTGTGAACTTCATGTAGGTGTCAGGAAGGGGAGCCAGCCAGTAAAGGCCCCAACGCTATCTTGAATTAAGGCATTGTAAAAAAGGAGGGCAAGATCAGGAGCGGCGAGAATCTGGTCTCAAGATATTTCTTCTTTCTCTGCAGAAGCTTTGTGCGACGACATGTGCAAAATGGTGATTGCTGGAGGAGTCCTGCTCTCCTTCATTATCTCAGTGGTCGTCTCTTCCTACTTCATTCATCGCTACCACAAGAACGCGCCCAAAACGCCCATCGCCTCGGCAGAGATGACCTTCCGGCGCCCAGCTCAGGCCTATCCCGTCAACTATTCGTCAAGTAATGTCCGTCGACCGTCGATGGACTCAGAGAATCAAATGTCAGTAGATGCATTTAAAATCCCTGTAAGTTCTTCTCGTTTTCAGCTGCTTAATGAGGAGGATTATCTTGGCCAGGTTTTATCTGAGGCCTTGCCTCATTGCGAGACAAGCGTGTCTCTGAGGGATGTAGGAGGCCGAAAGGAATGCAATAGAGAAGATATTTTAATAAGATTTTTTGGAAGAGGCACTTTACCACACTTATTACTTCTGACCTACCACTGCATGGTACTAAGTAAAACACACTAACCAAGTTTAAAAAAAAACCTCATTGGTAAATCTCAGCTTCCTATTTGGGAGTGAAAACAGACAAAATACTGTTTTAGATGCCTGCGGAGATTCTTGGTCATCCAGGTCCTGGTTGTCCCAAAGCTGCTTTTTCAGGAGGCAACTGGACCTTCTTGTTTTTCTTTGAAGACGTTTCACTTCCCATCCCAGAAGCTTCTTCAGCTCTGACTGGAGGGTGGGGAAGGGAAGGACTTATACTCCTTGCAGACAGCCAGTCATTTGCCTTCCTTTTTGCAGTGTTTCTCAACCTTGGCAACTTTACGATGTGTGGACTTCAACTCCCAAAATTCTCCAGCTAGCAACACTAGCTGGAGAATTCTGGGAGTTGAAGTCCACACATGGTAAAGTTGCCAAGGTTGAGAAACACTGTTTTAGAGAGTTGTTGAAGCCACTTGGAGGTTGACCTGTGTCCTCAGGGTCACCTGACTGGTGCAAATGTGTGTGGAGCCTTCTTGGCTACAGGATGTTTTCTGCCCTGGGTCCCGGCTGTTGGGGATGAGTCTGTGTTGTCTGAATCTTAATCTCTTGTGCTTCGGTTTGAGATGTATCTTAAAGAAAGTCACATATAAGAATTCAGTGCGGGGTCCTTGGCGTTCTTAGCTTGGTTGTTTTCTTGCAGATGTTTCATTACCAAACTAAATAACGTCATCAGTGCAACCCTGAGCTACCAATAATGGTAAAAATTCAATATATAATGGAGGTGTGCATGTAATAGCTAACCGATTTTATTTATCTTCCCCCCCCCGCCCCTCTACCTTTGAATGATAAATAGAATTATTTTCCCTCTTAGGTGTCTTAAAAGCAAGCATTAAAAAGATTGAACGATTAAGAGGTCAGTAACTGTAAAACTAGCATGGCCTAGAGTTAATACATTGATATGCTAGCTAATTAAACAGAATGTTTATGGATTGCAATCCCTAACGTGAGGTGAAATACTCTCTAAAATAAAGGTGGGTGTTATTATTTGCAAATCACTGGTTTCCACGTGCATTTTGTGACCCGACCATATGAAGCCTGTATGAATGGCAAACATTCCACATGTTTCTGTTCATTACAATAGTTTATTTGTTAGTTGTGTGCTTTTTGGTAAAGAGCACAACACATGATTGCTTGTTCTACAGGAAGGAGCAATTAGATTATAGTTAACTAGTTTTTTTTTCCCTGAAGCCTGCAATCAATTATTTTAATGTTCCCTAGCAACCTCAGCCAGCAATTTCCCCTTGCAGCTGTTAACAACTGTGCCAGTACAATATATCAAATGTAGTTCTTCAATGGGGGGGAAAAATGTCATTGCTTAAATGAAAGCAAGGTTTGGTTTGGTTTTTAAGAAGCAAATTGGAATCTGGTTGTCATAGTCACCCATTTGTGGCTTGAATGACACACAGGGAAAGAGAGCACACACACACAACTATTAGCTTTACAATACTTAGCTCTATAAATAGCCACCCCCCCCAAAAAAATGGTGAAGACACAATGACTTAGCTCCAGTTTCATTTCCAGACTATATTGGGCATTTGGGTTTGTTACTTGATCCTCTTCTCAATCTTCTTTTATTTTCCAAGAGGTCGGTGGTACAACTGCAGGACCATTAAAGGCGAATATTTGTAGTTCAGGGTTGGAATGAGGGGTCCTTGGTGCTCTCTGAGCTTGCTTGTTTTCTTGTAGATGTTTCATTACCCAACTGGGTAACATCATCCGTACTAGAAGGGAGTGAGGGAGGAGGAGGAGGAGGAGGAGGAGAAGGAGAAGGAGAAGGAGGAGGGCTGTGGGGTCCTTGGTGCTCTCTGAGCTTGCTTGTTTTCTTGTAGATGTTTCATTACCCAACTAGGTAACATCAGTGCTAGCAGGGAGGAGGAGGAGGAGGAGGAGGAGGAGAAGGAGGAGGAGGGCGGCTGTGGGGTCCTTGGTTCTCTCTGAGCTTGCTTGTTTTCTTGTAGATGTTTCATTACCCAACTAGGTAACATCAGTGCTAGCAGGGAGGAGGAGGAGGAGGAGGAGGAGGAGGAGAAGGAGGAGGGCTGTGGGGTCCTTGGTGCTCTCTGAGCTTGCTTGTTTTCTTGTAGATGTTTCATTACCCAACTAGGTAACATCAGTGCTAGCAGGGAGGAGGAGGAGGAGGAGGAGGAGGAGAAGGAGGAGGAGGGCTGTGGGGTCCTTGGTGCTCTCTGAGCTTGCTTGTTTTCTTGTAGATGTTTCATTACCCAACTAGGTAACATCAGTGCTAGCAGGGAGGAGGAGGAGGAGGAGGAGGAGAAGGAGGAGGAGAAGGAGGAGGAGGAGGAGGAGGAGGAGGAGGAGGAGGGCGGCTGTGGGGTCCTTGGTTCTCTCTGAGCTTGCTTGTTTTCTTGTAGATGTTTCATTACCCAACTAGGTAACATCAGTGCTAGCAGGGAGGAGGAGGAGGAGGAGGAGGAGGAGGAGGGCGGCTGTGGGGTCCTTGGTTCTCCTCTGAGCTTGCTTGTTTTCTGTGTAGATGTTTCATTACCCAACTAGGTAACATCAGTGCTAGCAGGGAGGAGGAGGAGGAGGAAGGAAGGAGGAGGAGGAGGAGAGGAGGAGGAGAAGGAGGAGGAGAGGAGGAGGAGGAGGAGGAGGAGGAGAGGGCGGCTGTGGGGTCCTTGGTTCTCTCTGAGCTTGCTTGTTTTCTTGTAGATGTTTCATTACCCAACTAGGTAACATCAGTGCTAGCAGGGAGGAGGAGGAGGAGGAGGAGGAGGAGGAGGAGGAGGAGGAGGAGGAGGAGGGCGGCTGTGGGGTCCTTGGTTCTCTCTGAGCTTGCTTGTTTTCTTGTAGATGTTTCATTACCCAACTAGGTAACATCAGTGCTAGCAGGGAGGAGGAGGAGGAGGAGGAGGAGGAGGAGGAGGAGGAGAAGGAGGAGGAGAAGGAGGAGGAGGAGGAGGAGGGCGGCTGTGGGGTCCTTGGTTCTCTCTGAGCTTGCTTGTTTTCTTGTAGATGTTTCATTACCCAACTAGGTAACATCAGTGCTAGCAGGGAGGAGGAGGAGGAGGAGGAGGAGGAGGAGAAGGAGGAGGAGGGCGGCTGTGGGGTCCTTGGTTCTCTCTGAGCTTGCTTGTTTTCTTGTGGATGTTTCATTACCCAACTAGGTAACATCAGTGCTAGCAGGGAGGAGGAGGAGGAGGAGGAGAAGGAGGAGGAGGAGGAGGAGGAGGAGGAGGAGGAGGGTTGTGGGGTCCTTGGTGCTCTCTGAGCTTGCTTGTTTTCTTGTAGATGTTTCATTACCCAACTAGGTAACATCAGTGCTAGCAGGGAGGAGGAGGAGGAGGAGGAGGAAGGAGGAGGAGGAGGAGGAGGAGGAGGGTTGTGGGGTCCTTGGTGCTCTCTGAGCTTGCTTGTTTTCTTGTAAGATGTTTCATTACCCAACTAGGTAACATCAGTGCTAGCAGGGAGGAGGAAGGAGGAGGAGGAGGAGGAGACTGTTGGGTCCTTGGTTCTCTCTGAGCTTGCTTGTTTTCTTGTAGATGTTCATTACCCAACTAGGTAACATCAGTGCTAGCAGGGAGGAGGAGGAGGAGGAGGAGAAGGAGGAGGAGGAGGAGGAGGAGGGTTGTGGGGTCCTTGTGCTCTCTGAGCTTGCTTGTTTTCTTGTAGATGTTTCATTACCCAACTAGGTAACATCAGTGCTAGCAGGGAGGAGGAGGAGGAGGAGGAGGAGGAGGAGGAGGAGGAGGAGGAGGAGGAGGAGGAGGAGAAGGAGAAGGAGGAGGAGAAGGAGGAGGCTGTTGGGTCCTTGGTGCTCTCTGAGCTTGCTTGTTTTCTTGTAGATGTTTCATTACCCAACTAGGTAACATCATCCATGCTGTGTAGTCATCCCCCCCCAAAAGACATAAGCATTTCTCACACTTATGACCGTGTTGCAGGCATCCCCATGATCACGTGATCAAAATTCAGACTCCTATTTACGACGGTCGCAGTCTCCTGGGTCGTGTGATCCACTTTTTTGTGACCTTGGGCAAGCAAAGTCCACGGGGTGGCAGCCAGATTCCCTTAGCAACCCTGTGAACTCAATTAGCAACTGCGGCGATGGAACACTGCCTCGCTTCGAGACAGAAATGTGGGGCTTGTAAAGTCGAGCGTCACCTGTATCTTAAAGGTTTTTTTTAGGAGCCGTCGGAAGAACTGTAAGCGACTCGAATTAAAACTGAGAAAGTGAAAAAGACAGAACGTTAAAAAAACCACGAGCCTTTCCGTGATGTGTTTAGATATTAAGAGCAGATGTTTTCCATGGAAGCCTGTTGTGTTAATTTGTTTTTTTTTTTTCATTCTCAGTAGCTTCCCAGAACAGAAAAAGCAATTGTCTAGATTGAAATAGGTGGCTTCTGAAAAGAATCTTCCTTCCCTCTTGAAGTTATATAATAAATCAGCACAAAAGTGTGTTTACAAACAGCATTTAGTCCCTTTCTCCTGGCACCAAGAAGACAGGGAGGATTGAAGCAGATTCCAGCATAATTGCCACCTACTATTTATACATGTGAAATTCTCCCATCTTGTGGGGCAGGACTGTCAAGCTTCCTGCAGTTATAAAATGTAGACCTGGGACCTCTTCCAAGCAACCACTGTGGATAGCGTGTTCCAAGGTCTCAGCACAGGCTACATTTGGGGAGGGGGGGGAAGCCCTCTTAATTTGGCCAAGTCTGGTATAAATAGTAGATCCATGTATTTGTGGAGATTCTCCATCCTCCAGCTCATGGTTGTCCCAAAGGGGCTCTTTCAGGAGGCAATTGGGCTTTCTTTGTTTTTCTTTGAAGATGTTTCGCTTCTCATCCCAGAAGCTTCTTCAGCTCCGACTGGATGGTGGGCAAATGGAAGGATTTATACGCCTTGCAGACCGCCGGTCATTTGAATTCTCTTAGAGCAGGGGGGTCTTCAAACTTGGCCCTTTGATGACTTTGGGACTTCAACTCCCAGAATTCCTCAGTCAGCGTGCCTGGTTGAGGAATTCTGGCAGTTGAAGTCCACAAGTCATCGAAGGGCCAAGTTTGAAGACCCCCTTGACTTGTGGACTTCAACTCCCAGAATTCCTCAGCCAGCGTGCCTGGTTGAGGAATTCTGGCAGTTGAAGTCCACAAGTCATCAAAGGGCCAAGTTTGAAGACCCCTGGCTTAGAGAGTCTTCAACAGGGAAGGGACCCAGGGCAGAAAACATCCTGTAGCCAAGAAGGCTCCACACCCATTTGCACCACTCAGGTGACCCTGAGGACACAGGTCAACCTCCAAAATGGTTTCAAGGTCTCCCTAAAAGGCAAATCACCAGCTGTCTGCAAGGAATATAAATCCTTCTGTGTGGCCTGTATAAAATAGCCTGGTTCTCATTTTTTTTTAAATCACTAACCATGATTATTATTATAGCTTTCTGGTGTTTTAATGTCTTCTGCCTACATTCAGAAAACATCCAATAATTTGAGTCGTTCTCTAGGGAGCAGACTACATTTCGGACTATGAATCCTTCTTTTAATTACCAAAGCAAGTTTGCCTTCTCTAATGTTTTATAGAAGGCCTGAAACCACAAGTTGTTGTGCAGAACGTCAGGGGTTCTGCTGTCAGATCTGCCAGGTAGATCCGACCAGGAAATAACTTTGCAGAAAGATTAAAAACCCATCTGAGATCGGCTAATCAGGATTTGAACTCAAGAGCCTTTTCAACCTAGGATTCTGTGTTGGAGATGTTTGGATTTTGGTCGTAAGTCGAAGACTACCTGTGTAGGAGCCTAAACAGAAAGGCCCAGCTCTCTGTGTCCACCGACCCACGGCAAGGAGCAGCCATATTAATTCGAAAGAGAGAATGAGGCACCTGCCAGACGCTGCTCGGTTTTGCTTCCCTTGACTTTCTTCTCTTCCCTTTCTCCGTAGGAAGATCCTAAGTGGGAATTTCCTCGGAAGAACCTGGTGCTCGGCAAGACTCTGGGCGAGGGAGAGTTTGGCAAAGTTGTCAAAGCGACCGCCTTCCGACTTAAGGGTAAAGCTGGCTACACCACGGTGGCAGTCAAAATGTTAAAAGGTAGGTTCTCCTTGGGAAGCTCTTGACAATCAGTTGGTAAGAAAAAACCCTGTCTACTTCTGTTCCATAGCTGTCCTACTTAAGAACATAAGAACATAAGACGAGCCATGCTGAATCAGGCCAAAGCCCATCGAGTCCAGCATTCTGTGTCACACAGTGGCCCACCAATTGTACATGGGGATCTTGAGCAGAAAGAGAAGGCAAAACCCTCCCTTTCCCTTGACCCCCAACAAATGGGACTCAAGGGAATCCTGCCTGCCTCAACCAACATAGAGGCGGCACATGGACATCCGTTTTAATAACCACCGATACACTTTGCATCCATGAATCTATCTAGCCCTGCCTTGAAGCTGTCAAGGCTGACAGCTGTCATGACCCCTTCAGGAAGTGAATTCCATAAATCAACGACCCTCTGGGTGAAGAAATATTTCCCTTTATTTGTCCTCACTTTCTTAGCTATAAGCTTTAGGGAGTGCCCCCTTGTCCTGGTATTGTGTGATAGAGAAAAGAATTTTTCTCTATCCACATTTTCTATCCCATGCATGATTTTATACACTTCGATCAAGTCACCCCTTAAACGCCGTCTTTCAAGGCTGAAGAGACCAAGGCGTTGCAATCTGGTTTCATAAGGGAGGCGCTCCATTTCCTTGATCATTCTTGTTGCCCTTTTTTGCACCTTTTCCAGTTCCATTATATCCTTCTTGAGGTGCGGTGACCAGAACTGTACACAGTACTCCAAGTGTGGTCTCACCATCGATTTGTACAGAGGCAATACAACACTTGCTGACTTATTTTCGATTCCCTTCCTAATCATACCAAGCATGGAATTTGCTTTTTTTACTGCTGCTGCGCATTGGGTTGACATCTTAATCGAGCTGTCCACCAAAACCCCAAGATCCCTTTCTTGGGTTGTCTCAGAAAGTTTGGTCCCCATCAGTTGGTAAGTATAATTGGGGTTCTTTGCCCCGATGTGCATAACTTTGCACTTGTTTAGGTTAAAATGCATTTGCCACTTTGTTGACCACTCACACAATTTCGAGAGATCCTTCTGGAGCTCCCGACAATCAGTTTCACTTTTCACAACCCGGAACAATTTAGTGTCATCAGCAAACTTGGCTACCTCACTATTAACTTCTACATCCAGATCATTGATGAATAAATTAAAAAGTAAAGGCCCCAAAACTGAACCTTGGGGTACACCACTTACTTATTATAGAGTATACCTAGCACAGAACAGAACAGAACAGAATAGAATAGAACAGATTGTAGAATAGAATAGAATATTGTAGAATAGATTGTAGAATAGAATAGAATGTAGAATAGAATAGATTGTAGAATAGAATAGAATAGATTGTAGAATAGAATAGATTGTAGAATAGATTATAGAATAGAATAGATTGTAGAATAGAATAGAATAGATTGTAGAATAGAATAGAATAGATTGTAGAATAGAATAGAATAGAATAGAATAGAATAGAATAGAATAGAATAGAATAGAATAGAATAGAATAGAATAGAATAGAAACTGGAAGGGACCTTGGAGGTCTTCTACTCCAGCCCCCTGCTCAAGCAGGAGAACCTATACCATTTCAGACAAGTGACTGTCCAGTCTCTTCTTAAAAACCTCCAGTGATGGAGCGCCCACGATTTCTGGAGGCACGTTGTTCCACTGGTTAATTGTCCTCACTGTCAGGAAATTTCTCCTTAGTTCTAGGTTGCTTCTCTCCTTACTTAGTTTCCATCCATTGTTTCTCATCTTGCCTTTCGGTACTTTGAAAAATAGTTTAACCCCCCTCATCTTTGATGGAGCCCCTCGAATATTGGAACACTTCTATCACCCCTTGTCCTTCTTTTCATTACACTAGACAAACTCAATTCCTGCAACTGTCATTCATATGTTTTAGTCTCCAGGCCTTTAATCATCCTAATTGTTCTTCTCCACATGCTTTCCAGTCTCAATATCTTTTTTATGTTGTGGTGACCAGAAGTGGATGCATTATTCCAAGTTTAGTCTTACTAAGGCTTTGTAAAGCGGTACTAGAACTTCACAGGATCTTGATTGTATCCCTCTGCTGCTGCTCATATTTAAGTGACTGTTCACTAGGACTCCAAGATCCCTCTCACAGTCACTTGCATTGAGCCACGTTCCATGTAGTCTATACCTATGTAGTTGTTTTTTTCTTGCCTAAGTGTAAAACTTTACTTTTATCTTTGTTGAATTTAATTTTGTTAGGTAGGGCCCAGTGTTCAGGTCTGTCAAGAACTGTTTGGATCTTGAGCTTGTCTTCTGCAGTGCTGGCTATTCCTGCCATAGAAGGGCACTACTGTGGTCTTCTGTGCCAGATCAATGGTAGTAATTTTATGGGACATGATAGCAGAATGTTAGCTTTGCTGATGCATCTCAGTTAAATTGCCTTTTGATAGAGGCATCTCAGAACTTCTGTTTCTTAGCTGCCTGTCAGTTTAAGGAGAAGATTTCATGCCTAAAAACATAAAAATAGCTTTTCTGTCCTCTCCTCTCCTCTCCTCTCCTCTCCTCTCCTCTCCTCTCCTCTCCTCTCCTCTCCTCTCCTCTCCTCTCCTCTCCTCTCCTCTCCTCTCCTCTCCTCTCCTCTCCTCTCCTCCCCTCTCCTCTCCTCTCCTCTCCTCTCCTCTCCTCTCCTCTCTTCTCCTCTCCTCTACTCTCATGTCCCCTCTCTTCTCTCCCCTTCCCTTCCCTCTCCTCTTTTCCCATGTCTCCTCTCTTCTCTCCCCCTTCCCTCTCCCCTCCTCTCCCCCTCTCTTCCCCTCCCCTCCCCTCCCCTCCTCTCCTCTACTCTCCTCCCATGTCCCCTCTCTTCTCTCCCCCTTCCCTCTCCTCTCTCCCCCTTCTCCTCTCCTCTCCTCCCATGTCCCCTCTCTTCTCTCCCCTTCCCTTCCCTCTCCTCTCCTCCCATGTCCCCTCTCTTCTCTCCCCCTTCCCTCTCCTCTCCCCTCCTCTCCCCTCCCCTCCCCTCCTCTCCTCTCCTCCCATGTCCCCCCTCTTCTCTGCCCCTTCCCTCTCCTCTCTCCCCCTTCTCCTCTCCTCTCCTCTCCTCCCATGTCCCCTCTCTTCTCTCCCCTTCCCTTCCCTCTCCTCTCATCTCCTCCCATGTCCCCTCTTTTCTCTCCCCCTTCCCCCTCCCCTCCCCTCCTCTCCTCTCCTCCCATGTCCCCTCTCTTCTCTCCCCCTTCTCCTCTCCTCTCCTCTCCTCCCATGTCCCCTCTCTTCTCTCCCCTTCCCTTCCCTCTCCTCTCCTCCCATGTCCCCTCTCTTCTCTCCCCCTTCCCTCTCCCCTCCCCTCCTCTCCTCTCCTCCCATGTCTCCTCTCTTCTCTCCCCCTTCCCTCTCCTCTCTCCCCCTTCTCCTCTCCTCCCATGTCCCCTCTCTTCTCTCCCCCTTCCCTCTCCTCTCTCCTCCTTCTCCTCTCCTCTCCCCCCATGTCCCCTCTCTTCTCTCCCCTCCCCTTCCCTCTCCTCTCCTCCCATGTCCCCTCTCTTCTCTCCCCCTTCCCTCTCCTCTCCCCTCCTCTCCTCCCATGTCCCCTCTCTTCTCTCCCCCTTCCCTCTCTTCTCTCTCCCTTCCCTCTCCTCTCTCCCCCTTCTCCTCTCCTCTCCTTTTCTCTTCTCTTCTCTAAATTTGCAATTGGTTTAAAATTCTATGCATCAGAATTTTCCCCAAAGTCTCTGAAACCCTTGGAAATAATCTTCAAATCTATCCAAATCATTTCTGTAACTTATTTATTTTATTTATTTATTTATTTTATTTGGACTTATATGCCGCTCCTCTCCGAAGACTCGGAGCGGCTTACAATTCACAATCTAAGTCCAAATCAAAAGAAAAAGCATTAAAAATAAAAACCCAACACACATTCATCATTCACACAACAGTCCACAATCATCCCCAGGCCTGCCGGTTAGAACACACACACACACAAATAAAATGTTGGGACTGGAATATTGACTTCATCCAAAAATGTAAATATCCTCTGAAAACTGATGAATCACCAAGCAGTTAATGAGAAACAGCTTTAGAACTTGTTCTGCTTTGAACGAATTACTTTCTCTTCTCTTTAATTTAGTCTCAAGAGTTTCGAAACCACTTTCAAACAAAAAATGCCACGTGTGCGGGTTGCCCTTTGGGCAGAATACGGTTCCACCATCATTTCACATCAGGAACAACTGTCCTGAAATTCTTTATCTTTTACCTTCTTTCACCTTTTGCAATTTTACCTTTTAGCTCGCAGTGAAGAAAAGATTAGACAGGACTCAAATCCAAAGCAATGTCAGATTTCAAGTGCCAGAAGAGTTTCAAAATTAAATTCAGCACTATCCGTGGATGAATCAGATTCTTGGAAACCATGGTTGAAGCAGCCAAACCAGTGTAATCTAACATTCCCAGAAAAATGTCCTTTTTTTGGCTGTTTTTCTTTGAAAATTGACAATGAAGGAAAGAATCACAGGGAATGAAAAAAGAAAGCCCTTTTTCTGGAAGTAACAGAGTAGAATAGAATAGAATAGAATAGAATAGAATAGAATAGAATAGAATAGAATAGAATAGAATAGAATAGAATAGAATAGAATAGAATAGAATAGAATAGAATATAGAATATAGAAAAAATAGAGTAGAGTAGAATAGAATAGAATAGAACAGAAGTAGAGTAATGATAAGAATAATAGAATAGAATAGAATAGAATAGAACAGAATATAGAATATAGAATATAGAAAAAATAGAGTAGAGTAGAATAGAATAGAACAGAACAGAACATAATAGAATAGTAGAGTAATGATAAGAAGAATAGAATAGAATAGAATAGAATAGAATAGAATAGTAGAGTAATTATAAGAAGAATAGAATAGAATAGAATAGTAGAGTAATAATAAGAATAGAATAGAATAGAATAGAATAGAATAGAACAGAATATAGAATATAGAATATAGAAAAAATAGAGTAGAATAGAATAGAATAGAAGTAGAGTAATGATAAGAATAGAATAGAATAGAACAGAATATAGAATATAGAAAAAATAGAGTAGAGTAGAGTAGAATAGAATAGAATAGAATAGAATAGAAGTAGAGTAATGATAAGAAGAATAGAATAGAATAGAATAGAATAGAATAGAATAGAATAGAATAGAATAGAATAGAATAGAATAGTAGAGTAATGATAAGAAGAATAGAATAGAATAGAATAGAATAGAATAGAATAGAATAGAATAGAATAGAATAGAATAGAATAATAACTTTATTGTCACCTTGAATGTACACTAATCGGCATACATTTAAATGAAATTTCGTTGCATGCAGCTCCCAAAGGGTCACCACCTCCGATATACACTACATAAATATGACAAAAATACATAAGTAAGTACAGAATTATGCATATAGCCACATACATTATATGACACAGAGAGTCATCAAAGTCTAGTTCAGATCATGTATACATATGCATGGCGAGAAAAAAAAATACATAATAGGAAGGCACTTTGAAATTAAATCCAAGCAAATACGTCTGTGGATCCCAATTCTTGGGCTTAAACAAGTCTGATTTCTTTCCAAATCAAAGTTGTGCTTTCCAATTCTTCCAAGTTGTCCTTCCTAACACACACACACACACACACACACACACACACACACACACACACCCGCGCAGTATAACTTCCCCTGTGCCTATTCTTTCTTTAAGCCCTAATAAATATAATCAGCCATGCAGCTTTCCTGGAAGAGTTTAAATGGATGTGTCACTTTCCACCCAAATGTGTCGGCACTCTCCCCCTTGTAATTACTGTGAGTGAGTCATCCTTCGTTGGCAATCGGATAACAGTTAAAAGATGATGTAATGCTCAGGAATTGTTCAGCTCAACACCTGCCAGGGATGACGGGCCTGGTTGCTGAATTCATAGTTATTTGTAAATGTCTACGGAGATTCTCTGTCATCCAAGGTCCTGGTTGTCCCAAAGATCCTTTTTCAGAAGGCAAATGGACTTCCTTTGTTTTTGTTTGAAGACGTTTCGCTTCTCATCCCAGAAGCTTCTTCAGCTCTGACTGGAGGGTGGGGAAGGGAAGGATTTATACTCCTTGCAGACTGCAAGGTCATTTGCCTTCTTTTAGAGTAGCGGTTCTCAACCTGTGGGTCGTGACCCCATTTGGGGTCGAACGACCGTTTCACGGGGGTCGCCAAACACCGCAGTCCACCATTTTTTCCCCATTTCCCCTCAGCCATCGCGCGTGCACCACGCATGCGCGATTCAGCCCGTCGCGCGCGCCGCGCATGCGCGGTTCGGTCCGTCGCGCGCACGCTGCGCATGCGTGGTTGAGGCCATTGCGCGCGTGCCGCGCATGCGTGGTTCAGGCCGTCGTGCCGCGCATGTGCAATGCAGCCCATCGTGCCGCACATGCGCGGTGCAGGTCGGGGTCGCACTGCGCATGGGCGGTGCAAGTGGGGTCTCGGCCTGAAAAAGGTTGAGAACCGTTGTTTTAGAGAGTCTCCAACAGGGAAGGGACCCAGGGCAGAAAACATCCTGTAGCCAAGAAGTCTCCACACCCCTTTGCATCACTCAGGTGACCCTGAGGACATAGCTAAATTTCCAAGTGGCTTCAAGGTCTCTCTAAAAGAAGGCAAATGACCGGCGGATATTCCCAGATATTCCTGAATATCCCCAGATAATTCCAGCTGAACCCCTGCTCACTCTTCTGCCCGCCCAACATGGTGTACCTAAAGGCGGAGGAGTGTCCCCGTCTTTGTGTTTAATCGGGGCACCCAGGTGGCCTATGCCTCCCCTTGCCGGGAGGGTGGCCACTGCCCTTGGGGGGGGGTCTCTTCCTCCAGGACGGATCCTGCATGCAGCTCAGCCATTTAACATAGCACGTTTATAGCATTAAATATTTTAAAAAAATAGCTTACATTTGCCACGGTATCCTGAAGAGTACTTGCTCCATTATTTACATAATATTTGAATGTGTAATTGCCAAATCCTGCCTCAAGTCATAGAGCTGGGTCTCTCCCTGATCTGTTCCACAGAGAATGCTTCTGTAAGCGAGCTCCGGGATCTGCATTCAGAGTTCAACCTTTTAAAGCAGGTGAACCATCCTCACGTCATCAGGCTGTACGGTGCTTGTAGCCAGGACGGTACGTATTTGGGTTTGATTCCTGGAGAATTGGCTTTCCAGAGTAAAAGGATGAGCCAGAGAGAATGAGTGGCCTGAAGAGTAGAAGTGGAGGAATGAGGGAAGGGTCACAACAGAAGAGAGAACAACAGAGTTGGAAGGTACCATGGAGGTCTTCTAGTCCAACCCCCTGCTCAGGCAGGAGATCCTACATCATTTCAGACAAATGGCGGTCAATCTCTTCTCGAAAACCTCCAGCAATGGAGCATCCACAACTTCATTCCGTTGGTTGATTGCCCTCACCAACGGAGGGTATCCGTGGAAAAAAGTTGAGAGACATGGGCTAGTCGTTTAAAGAGAAATGATCCTGGGCAATTGTGCTCTTTTAAAATTCCTGGACAAAACATTCAGGGTTTAAAAAACTAAGTTTGCCTCGGAAGAACCACCCCTGTTAACTGTGGATAGCGTGGTCTTATTTATCTGGACTATTTAAATGGCTGTCACGAGCAGTGGCTTCAGATTCTCCATTTCTAAGCCACGCATACTCTTAGGAAATTGCCTATTGTGTTGAAGGAGGGAGGGAAGGAAGGAGGGAGGATGGAAGGAAAGAAGGAGGGAGGGAGGAGGAAGGAACGAAGGAAAGAATGGAAGAAGGAGAGAGAAAGGAAAGAAGGAAGGAGTGAGAGGGAGGAAGGAAGGAATGGAAGAATGAGGGAGGAAGGGAGGGAAGGAAGGAGGGAGGGAAGGAGGGAGGATGGAAGGAAAGAAGGAGGGAGGAGGAAGGAACGAAGGAAAGAATGGAAGAAGGAGAGAGAAAGGAAAGAAGGAAGGAGTGAGAGGGAGGAAGGAAGGAATGGAAGAATGAGGGAGGAAGGGAGGGAAGGAGGGAGGGAGGGAAGGAGGGAGGATGGAAGGAAAGAAGGAGGGAGGAGGAAGGAACGAAGGAAAGAATGGAAGAAGGAGAGAGAAAGGAAAGAAGGAAGGAAGGAGTGAGGGAGGAAGGAAGGAAGGGAAGGAGGGAGGGAGGGAAGGAGGGAGGGAGGATGGAAGGAAAGGAGGGAAGGAGGAGGAAGGAACAAAAGAAAGAATGGAAGAAGAAAGGAAAGAAGGAATGGAAGAGTGAGGGAGGACGAAAGGGAGGGAAGGAGGGAGGGAGGGAAGGAAGGAGGGAGGATGGAAGGAAAGGAGGGAGGGAGGAGGAAGGAACGAAGGAAAGAATGGAAGGAGAGAGGAAGGAAAGAAGGAAGGAAGGAGTGAGGGAGGAAGGAAGGAATGGAAGAGTGAGGGAGGAAGGAAGGGAAGGAAGGAAGGAGGGAGGATGGAAGGAAAGGGAGGGAGGAGGAAGGAATGAAGGAAAGAATGAAAGAGAGAAAGGAAGGAAGGAAGGAGTGAGGGAGGAAGGAAGGGAAGGAAGGAAGGAGGGGAGGGAAGGAAGGAGGGAGGATGGAAGGAAAGAAGGAGGGAGGGAGGAGGAAGGAACAAAGGAAAGAATGGAAGAAGGAGAGAGAAAGAAGGAAGGAAGGAGTGAGGGAGGAAGGAAGGAATGGAAGAGTGAGGGAGGGAGGAAGGAAGGAGGAGAGAGAGAGGGAGGGAGGAAGGAAGAAAGGAAGGAAAGAAAAGAAAAAGAAAGTAAGTCTGAATTCCTAAAGTCTCATATAGGAGACTAATCCCCCAACGGGGAGGATAACACTTCTGAATGTGCGATGCGTGAAACTAAAACAAACTTCTCTTGGTGCCAACTAAAAAAAACAAAGACCTTGCCAAATTTGTTTTGCAGGCGTATCTGTTGAGGGCAAGTTGATTGAACTTCTGACTCCCCCCTCCCTTTGTTTGACCTCAGGGCCTTTATACTTAATCGTGGAGTACGCTAAATACGGCTCCTTGCGGAGTTTCCTAAGGGAAAGCCGGAAAGTGGGACCCGGCTACGTGGGAAACGATACAAACAGAAATTCTAGCTACTTGGACAACCCGGATGAGCGGGCCCTGACTATGGGCGACTTGATCTCCTTTGCGTGGCAGATCTCCCGTGGCATGCAATACCTTGCCGAAATGAAGGTAGGGAGGGGGGGTTCCCCTTCACCCCCGCCCTCTTTCTATGACCTTTAACCTTTACTCATGTCAATGAGAAACGTTCCATTTCTTACTCGTTTTGTTTCGTTTGTTTCTCCCAAGCTTGTTCACCGTGATTTAGCAGCCAGGAACGTCTTAGTAGCGGAAGGGCGTAAAATGAAGATTTCTGACTTTGGTTTGTCGCGCGACGTTTACGAAGAGGACTCTTACGTCAAGAGGAGCAAGGTGAGGAAGGCAATTATTTATCCCCACTGCGATCTCTTGATTTGAAGGGTCTGTAACCGATTGCTAGGAAATATCGGGGCTTAGAACAGCGAAGACAGAGACTAGCAGAGTTGTGCTCCACTTTACTTTACTTACTTTACTTTATTTAAATTTCTGTGCCGCCCTTCTCCTGAGACCCAGGGCGGCTTACCACTTATGGTACTTTGCCACGTGACTGCTAGCCAGGTGTAGCAGGGGAGGGGGATGAGCCCAAGCGAGCCAAGCCTGGGGGAGAGGCAGCTGCAGGGTTGTCTGGGCTCCACAGAAGCCCCAGGAGCTGGCAGGGCTCCAGTTTCATGGCGCTTCCAGAAGCAGCTGGGAGCTGGAGGAGAACTGAAGAAAAAGGGAAGAGAGTAGAAGCTATAAAATAACGTGGTTTGGGTGGGGGAAGGGGAAAAAAGCCAACAGGAAAGGTTTGATCCTTTAACCAAATGTAATTAGTTTTACCCCCTTTAACTGAGTCTGTCTGTGGCTTTTAGAAAGTTTTCTTTGAAGATAAACAAGCTTAATTTAAAGCTAAAGCTTTTCGCAATTGCTGGAGCCTTTCAGTCCAGGATTGCAACATTGTGACACTTGACATGCCTGAGGCAGCTTAAAGAGAGAGAAAAAAAACAAAAAAAAACAATACAATACAATAAAATTGATTTACCAATAGCAATCAACCATCCAATCCAAACACATTCATTCAATCCGAAACACATTCATACAGCATACAATCACAATCAACACACAGTCACTGATGGAGGCACATTACAACATTTCTCAGTCAGAGCTGCTAAGTCCATCGCTTGCAGCGGTTAAGTTAGTAACACGGTGGTTGAATCAGGCTTCCGCATTGACTCTGTCAGGCGGTCGCAAACGGGAACCACATGAGCCCCCCCCGGAGACTGCGACCGCCATAAATGTGATGCGGCAATGGTTGTAAGTAGGAAAAAAGTCCTCATCACTTTTTTTCAGCACCGTTGTAATTTTGGTTACTCAGTGAAAGATTGTAAGTCCAGGACTATCTGTATAACATTCCAAAAAGGTTCTTCTAGTGCAGGGGTTCTCAACCTTGGCAACTTTAAGACTTGTGGACTTTAACTCCCAGAATTCCTCAGCCAGCTTTGCTGGCTGAGGAATTCTGGGAGTTGAAGTCCACAAGTCTTAAAGTTGCCAAGGTTGAGAACCCCTGTTCTAGTGATTTGGGCTGAGAGAGAGAGAGGGACTGGCCCAAGGTCACCCAGCTGGTTTCATGGCTAAGGTGGGACTTGAACTCAGAATCGCCTGGTTTCTAAATTGGCGGCTTAACCACTAGTCCATGCTGGTTCTGTGTTTTCAACAGCAATGGGAATTTTTTTAAAAAAAGAAAACGTATTACAATTCCAGAGGTTGTGGGTGCTCCATCACTGGAGGTTTTTAAGAAGAGACTAGACAGCCGTTTTGTCCGGAATGGGTCTCCTGCCTGAGCAGGGGGTTGGACTAGATGACCTCCAAGGTCCCTTCCAACTCTCTTATTCTGTTTCTATCAATTCTTGTAATTAGGTAAGCAAGGTAAATCTGCATATCGTAGCATATGAATCTTGGCTGGGCCCAGTTAGTGCAACTGGAAAAATCCATCCTCAACTAACTCATCTCTTGAGAAGAAGCAACGAGAGAAGCTGAAAGCGAGAGATTTTTTTAAAAAAGAGCTATTTGCCGATTGTGGCTTTAGAAGTAACGTTCAGATGTGCTTGCAACAAGTAATATATATATATTTTTTTCTCTTCTCATAGGGTCGAATACCTGTAAAATGGATGGCAATAGAGTCTCTCTTTGATCACATCTACACAACCCAGAGTGATGTGTAAGTTGAGTTGTGCTATCAGAAGTGGGTGTCTTTAAATCCGAGCAGTAGCTCCATGGGTGTCGATGGTGTTTGTTGCAAGAGAGACTTTGCAGTATCCTTGGGGCATTGGCCTGAATGGCTCAAAATGTTGTCAGTTGTGTCATTACATGAACATTTGCAGATGATGAATATTTGCCCCGTGTTCCGAATTGGGCAAATGACACAATTCATGTGGTTTTTATATTATGATATCATGCTTATATGATGTCATTAGACCATTATTCCCTATTTGTCTTACAGAAAATGGCAGCGGTGAAGGAATGCTGACCTATAGGCCATTTACTATTATTTTGTACTGTTTTTTTTTCAGTTGATAACAGATTTGGAAGGGACCTTGGAGGTCATCAAGTCCAACCCCCTGCTCAGGCAGGAAACCCTATATCCATTTCGGACAAATGGCTGTCCAATCTCTTCTTTTTTTTTTTTTAAATTTTTTATTAAAACAATCAACATTAAACATAAGATCATATTAAGAAGCAATCATCATGAAACATAAAAATACAACATTAGGTATTAGTCTTTGTAAACGTCTGATTTGGTAAACATTCCTCACTCCTCACGTCAATCCTCAACTATACGCCAGATACATTTTATTTGATTGGTGTTTCTCTTGTACATAGTCTATCCACTGTTTCCAGTCTATCATATATTGTTCATTTGAGCGATCCTTCAAATATGCCTAAATTTTTGCCATTTCTGCCAAATGTATTACTTTCAAAGTCCACTCTTCAATAGGTGGTATTTCTGGCTTCTTCCAGTATTGTCCCACCAGCAGTCTAGCTGCTGTGACCAATTTCAGAATTAAATTCGTCTCATTGGTAGTGCAATCTTTTATGATCCCTAACAAAAGATCCTGAGGTAGAAATTCAATAACCTGAGGTAGAAATTCAATACACTTTTTCAGTATTAACGCAATCAACATTAAACATAAGATCATATTAAGAAGCAATCATCATAGAACATATAATACAACATTAGGTATTAGTCTTTGTAAACGTCTGATTTGGTAAACATTCTTCACTCCTCACGTCAAGCCTCAACTATACGCCAGATACATTTTATTTGATCGGTGTTTTTCTTGTATATAGTCTATCCACTGTTTCCAGTCTACCATATATTGTTCATTTGAGCGGTCCTTCAAATATGCCGAAATTTTCGCCATTTCTGCCAAATGTATTACTTTCAAAGTCCAGTCTTCGATAGGTGGTATTTCTGGCTTCTTCCAGTATTGTCCCACTAGCAGTCTAGCTGCTGTGATCAAATTCAGAATTAAGTTCCTCTCGGTGGTAGTGCAATCTTTTATGATCCCTAACAAAAAAACCTGAGGTAGAAATTCAATACGCTTTTTTAAAATGGTTTGGAGTGTCCACCATATCTTCCTCCAAAAGGCTTTAATTTTTCTACATGTCCACCATACGTGGAAATATGTAGCTTCCTCGTTGCCACACCTCCAGCATTTAGGTTGGGTGTCTGGGTATATGTATGATATTTTTTTCGGATCTAGATGCCACCTATAGAACATCTTGTAGAAATTTTCCCTTAGATGTTGCGCTTTCGTGAATTCTACATTTCTCACCCAGATGTCCTCCCACGTTTCCATCGTGATAGGGTGCCCAAAATCTCGTTCCCATTTTACCATACAGGTCTTGATTCGCACAGTTTCAGAGTCGATTTCTATCAGAGCACCGTACACTCGTTTGATATGCATGATCCCCTGCTCTCTAATTTGTTCAATTAAGTTCTCATCTGTCCGGGATAAGCCTTTCCTCACGTCTTTTTGCCACCTAGACTGCAGTTGCAAATATGATAGCCAGGTACCCCCTATCCAATCTCTTCTTTAAACACCTCCAGTGTTGGAGCATTCACAGCTTCTGGAGGCAGGTTGTTCCACTGGTTAATTGTTCTAACTGTCAGGAAGTTTCTCCTTAGTTCTAGTTTGCTTCTCTCCTTGATCAGTTTCCATCCAATTGTTTCTTCTCCTGCCTTCAGGCGCTTTGGAGAAGAGCTTGACTCCCTCTTCTTTGGGGCAGCCCTTGAGATATTGGAACCTGGCTGAATTGATCAATAATTCGATAACACACAAATCTCTTTAGTACAAATCTCAAACTCTTAACATTAAATATTTCCTCTCTCTTCCCCTTGGTATTTACTGTCTCATATTTAAATTAATATGATTCTTATTATATCGATTAAATAAAAATAACTTTCTTACATTTATCAATCATTTTTAGTTTATACGTATCCTAGTTATTTTAACGTTCAATCTTTTTAGACAATCAATGTCCTGGTTAGTTTTTCCCAATGTTTAGTTTCCCATTAATATTTAAATTTAACGTTTAATATTTATAATTTCCAAGTTTTAAATAACCCCAATTCCCTTTATCATAGTTCATCACAAGATCTAATGTTCAGGATACACGTCTTATCTATTTGAATTCTTACCATCTTACATCAACCGATTAATAATATAGTATAATATTCTTATTTTCTGGTAACTTCCAAATATCTTAAATTTAGTAACCAAAATTTCTCTTATTTCAACATTTAATACTTCCCCTCTTTTTCTCTTAATATCTACTATCTCATATTTAAGCTAATAATTTTATTTATTTTTTTCAATCTTTTTTATTAATTTTTTTCCATCAATATATGTTAGTTTTTCCAATCAACAAGTTGTCTGGAGTTTGCTTAGCTAATACATGTTCAATTCCTAATCCTTCATTCTTTTCTCTAACCAAGAATAAAATAAATTCCAAATTTGATAGTCGTCTGTATCTTCTTTGTCTTTCAGCCTCATAGTTAATCTGTCCATCTCTGCACATTCCAATATCTTCCTGATTATTTCTTCCTCTGATGCCAGTCCTTCATTCTTCCAGTATTGTGCAAAAATTATTGTTGCTGCTGTGGTAATATGTAGAATTAAGTATAATTTCTGCTTATTAGTCTTTTCAGACATAATGCCTAGTTTAAAAAATTCAGGTTTAAAATCCACTTGTTCGTCCAATATTTTTTCTAACCACCTATGTATATTTTTCCAATAGGCCTTTGCCTTCCCGCATATCCACCAAATATGATAATACGTGCCTATGTTATGTTTACATTTCCAACATCTATCTGACATATTTTTAAACATTTTTGCTAATCTTGCTGGTGGAAGGTACCATCTATAAAACATTTTATACAGATTTTCTTTGTATGAAGTTGACATTGTTAATTAATAACATAACATTTGCCATTTTTGTAATTCTATATTATAATCAAAAAAAAATTGCCCATCTTATCATTGTTTCTTTCACTTGTTCACTTTCCATATCTAAAATTAACAAAAAAATTATACATTTTCTTAATTAATTTCTCATCTGAGGTTAACAAAATCTTATCAAACACAGTTTGATCCTTGTAAAATCCATACATTTTTACATCTTTTTCATATCTATTTTGTATCTGTAAATGTGCCCACCAGGACAGATTAATTCCTAAATTTTCCAATTCTTGTTTAGATTTTAATTTCCCATCAATATCTAAGATATCTTTATATGTCCATACTTTTGCAAAATCTACCAGATTCGGATGTATAAATGTTTCCATCGTTGACAACCACCCTGGAATTTTTAAATATATTTTATAAGCTAATAATTTTTATTATTACCTCTAAGTAAAAACATATTTATTACATTCATCGATAGATTTCTAGCTTATATATATGTATCTTAATTACCTTTCCATTTGATTTAATCTTTATAAGCAAATCAGTTGAACAATAAATCTTCTTAACTGCGTCGTAATGTATGGCCGCTGTGCCTGACATATCGCATGGGAAAAATATATATTTCCATGACAAAGTCTTCTTTCAGAAGTTACAAAGTTTATCCATGTCTGTTTGCTGGCTACAACCCCTTGAGTTTTTTCTCTCTCCCTTACAATTTCTTTGAGAGTCCATAACATCTTTGGTGGAGGATCTCATGAGCTTCAGGAGGCCACTTTGAGTCAACTGCAGTGAGGTGAGGGGAATTGGGCAAATAGGAAGACAGGGTTGGCGTCTACTTTGAGTGCTAAAGAAAACCAACGGCTGGTTTTTGGGTATCACAATACATCATCAGAGTTACGGAGTATTCTCAGACAAAAGGGAAAAAAATGAAGGCTGTTGAGCAGTGAATAGTTGTGCTCATATTTCAATAAGCGGGGGATGAAGAAACCACAGACCGTTGGGAAGTAGCCAACTTTTAATTGAAGCAACCCAAAAGAAAACAAAAATCCCAAAGTGATGACAGAAGTGTCACAAGTTTAGCCTAACTGGGTTATTTAATAAGCACTTATTTGGAGACAGGTCTCCAGCAAATGTTAGCATGCCCGTATTTCTGTATGTCTAGCAGCAAACAGCAGATAAACAGGGGTAAGGGTACCAAATAAAATTGATTATTTAGAATGGTTATCCGTTAGCACCAGAATAACAGCGTTGGAAGGGTGGTCTTCAAGTCCCTGCTCTCTGGAGGTTTTCAAGAGAAGATTGGACAACCATTTCAGACAAACGATTGTCCAGTCTCCTCTTGAAAACCTCCAGAGATGGAGCACCCACACTTTCTGAAGGCAAGTTGTTCCATTCATTAATTGGACATGTCTTCTTCTAGGTTGGTTCTCTCCTTGATTAGTTTCCATCCGTTGCTTCTTGTCTTGCCTTCTGGTGCTTTGGAGAATAATTTGACCCCCTCTTCTTTGCGATAGCCCCTTAGATATTGGAACACTGCTACCATGTCATCCTCTACTCTTCTTTTCATTAAACTAGACATACCAAGTACTTCTACCGATAAATCCCATGCATATTTTTTTTTAAGTAAATGTTTGTGAGCTTCTGTAGAATTTGCACCCATGGAGGAAGAAGATTAATCCTGGACAAAGAATAGATCCATTTACGATTTGTAATTATGAAGTTCTTTAGCTGCACTAGATTAACCTTAGATCTGATCCAGCAAACCATTGGTAGAACCAAGCTTCTGTGCAGCTGTTTTTGTCTTATCTGTGATAATGAGATTCTAGACCAGGTTGAAGTGTGATTTCTGACATGATATGAGAATCATGATAAATATCTACCAAACTCTGAAGACTGAGATTGAGCGAAATATTGATAATATCTTGACTGTTTCTCTGGAGATGATATTTGGTCTCCAGGCTGTTGGCTTCTCCCAGATGGACATTATTAAACAGTTAAAGTTGTAAGGAAATGAATATAGGGCAGGTCCATAAATGGCATATTAATGACTATACTTGACCTTAGAATAGTACACACACACTAAACCTGATAGTCTTTCACACTTGTCCCATTTTGCCAACATAAGCAAGAGAAATACTGTTGAAATGCTGGAAAAAAACAGGAAGATCATATAATTGCTCTTGGGAAGTTTCCAACTTTCCCCAAGGATCAAAATTCAGAGTATCTATTATGTCCAGTGGTAACACAGAGACGTATTATTAATTTAGGGAGTAATTTCATATCTTAGGGAATTTTAAATCACTATGCTCATCTCAGGTCTATCTGCATGTTTACGACTCCGGGCAGAAATTCCCATTATTTAAGCAGCCTTGGAAGAAAAGCTTAACTAAATATATCATTCAGAGATAACAATTGATTCTAATCACCCCATTATAACCCACATTACGACAGAGTTTCTTTTGTATCCAAACTGCTTGAGAAGCATTTCTCTGTGTTTGTATAATTAACACACAAATAACAGTGTCTCTTCTCATCCCCCTGATGATTTGTTTTCCCCCAGGTTTTGGCACAAAATTGACTTACTTTAAATGTTGCGTGTTACAAAGTAGTTTTTTTGGGGGGAAAAATCCTTTAAGCTTCTATATTCCCAGGCTTTTATAACAGAGCAGAATTAGCCTGAAAACCACTTTTAAATTCGTTGTCACAGCTAATAAATTGCTTTGTAACTATATTATACTACTTCTCACTTATGGAATTCTACATTCAAGAGCCATCAGCTTTCTCTACGGTACGTGAAGCAACACAAAGCAAAATTTAGTGAGGCCATTCTGGGCAAACTCACTTAGACAAAAATCAAGGTCAAAGTTCATGCCACAGGAACAACTCCAAACACAAAAAGCCCAAGAAGGTATAAATACCAACCACTCCCAGCAACATGTGGTCAGCTTTCCCAGAGCCATCTTTCTGTCTGAGTCTTCTCTTCAATAAACCACACCCTTCTTTCTAAGGCAGTCTCCATTTTGTTTGTTCCCGGCTTGGACTGGACTGATGACCCCACAGTCGTCCTCCTCCTCCTCTTTCCGCACTCCCTTCTAGGACTGATGATGTCACCTAGTTGGGTAATGAAACATCTGCAAGAAAACCCCCAAGGTCAGAGGGCCCCAAGTGCCCCATATGCTATCCTTTGGGTAATGACCAAATTTAAGTGTATCTGAGAGGCAAAATTATATACCTTTTTTTTAAAGCTTCTTATGTTTGTGATTCTAAAACAGTGCAGCACACTTGCAAAAAAAACTCTGTGTGTGTGTGTGTGTGTGTGTATGTGTGTGTGTGTGTGTGTGTGAGAGAGAGAGAGAGAGAGAGAGAGAGAGAGAGAGAGAGAGAGAGAGAGAGAGAGAGAGAGAGAGAGAGAGAGAGAGAGAGAGAGAGAGAGAGAGAGAGAGAGAGAGAGAGAGAGAGAGATATTTTGATACGGCCTGTCCGTTGCCCCTCGACGTTTGACTGTCAGAAAGAAAGAAAGTTTGGAAAGCTGGCAAGAAAAATAGAATTCCTCTTCCGATGGGTTTGCCCTCTGTTCTTTTGAGATATTGTGGAAGGTTTCTTTGATCTGCAGAACTAACTGCTTCCGATTTTTTTTTATTATTCTTTCCCCCCTTAGGTGGTCATTTGGAGTGCTGTTATGGGAAATTGTGACCCTCGGAGGGAACCCATATCCAGGAATTGCTCCAGAGAGGCTCTTTAACCTCTTAAAAACAGGTTATAGAATGGAAAAGCCGGAAAACTGCAGTGAGGAGATGTAAGTAACCTCAGATAACCAATGTTGCTAATCAGAAGGATTATATCCACCCCATGAAGGATTACATTTAGCTGTTTTCTCTTAGATTTCTGCATGTTGGATAAACATAATCATCCATAAGGGGGGTCAAAGGAGAGAAGGGGCTCTCCAGTTCATCATCAAGACATCAAAGACGATTAGGGGACTGGAGGCTAAAACATATGAAGAACGGTTGCAGGAACTGGGCATGGCTAGTCTAGTGAAGAAAAGGACAAGGGGGGGTATGGTGGCAGTCTTCCAATATTTGAAGGGCTGCCACAGAGAGGAGGGGGGGGGTTAAACTATTTTCCAAAGCACCTGAAAGCCAGACAAGGAACAATGGATGGAAACCAATCAAGAAGAGATTCAAGCTAGAAATAAGGAGAAATTGTCTGACAATGAGAACAATCAACCAGTGGAACAGAAGTTGCCTTCAGAAGTTGTGGGAGATTCATCCCTGGAAGCTTTCAAGATGAGATTAGATTGCCATCTGTCAGAAATGGTGTAGGGTCTCCTGCTTGGGCAGGGGGTTGGACTGGATGACCTACAAGGTCCCTTCCAACTCTGTTATTCTATTCTATTCTATTCTATTCTATTCTATTCTATTCTATTCTATTCTATTCTATTCTATTCTATTCTATTCTATTCTATTATTTCGTTCCATATTCTATTCTATTCTATTCTATTCTATTCTATTCTATTCTATTCTATTCTATTCTATTCTATTATTTCGTTCCATATTCTATTCTATTCTATTCTATTCTATTCTATTCTATTCTATTCTATTCTATTCTATTCTATTCTATTCTATTCTATTCTATTCTATTCTATTTCTTATTCTATTCTATTCTATTTCTTATTCTATTCTATTCTATTCTATTCTATTCTATTCTATTCTATTCTATCTATTCTATTCTATTCTATTCTATTCTATTCTATTCTATTATTTCGTTCCATATTCTATTCTATTCTATTCTATTCTATTCTATTCTATTCTATTCTATTCTATTCTATTCTATTTCTTATTCTATTCTATTCTATTCTATTTCTTATTCTATTCTATTCTATTCTATTCTATTCTATTCTATTCTATTCTATTCTATTCTATTCTATTCTATTCTATTTCTTATTCTATTCTATTCTATTTCTTATTCTATTCTATTCTATTCTATTCTATTCTATTCTATTCTATTCTATTCTATTCTATTCTATTCTATTCTATTCTATTCTATTCTATTCTATTCTATTCTATTCTTTCGTTCCATATTCTATTCTATTCTATTCTATTCTATTCTATTCTATTCTATTCTATTCTATTCTATTCTATTCTATTCTATTCTATTCTATTCTATTCTATTTCTTATTCTATTCTATTCTATTCTATTTCTTATTCTATTCTATTCTATTCTATTCTATTCTATTCTATTCTATTCTATTCTATTTCTTATTCTATTCTATTCTATTCTATTCTATTCTATTCTATTCTATTCTATTCTATTCTATTCTATTCTATTCTATTCTATTCTATTCTATTCTATTCCATTCCATTCCATTCTATATTTTCTATTCTATTCCATATTTTCTATTCCATTCCATTCCTACTCTAACTCTAACTCTAACTCTAACTCTAACTCTAACTCTACCCTACTCTATTCTATCATCTGCCAAGGTCATCAATCAGCTCCTTGGCTTCTGCTGGTTTGTGGATGCAATATATGTGTGCCTGAACTATCTAGGAGTCATTTTCCTCACTGTTGAGTAGAAACCCAAACATGGACAGCCTTTAAACTTTTAAACATAATCCCCCAAAAGGCACGAAGTCTGTTGTACCACAGGAAGGACAATTCCCTGGTTTGCCCTAATTCAGTTTCCTAATCTTAGCAACTTCTAGACGTGGAGTCCTTGGTGCTCTCTAAGCTTGGTTGTTCCCTTGCAGACATTTCATTACCCAGCTACATAATACCTTCAGGGCAGTAGTTGAAGATGTGCACTGAAGATATTACCTGGTTTGGTAATGAAATGTCTGCAGGAAAACAATCAAGCTTAGAAATCTGTAGTTCAACCCCGAGCTTCAAACATTGTCTTCTGTTGGTAGTTCTAAAGATGAACTTTAATACCATTGTTGAAGACGGCCATGGATGAAAATTCTAATGGTTTGGGTCCACAGGTCTGCATATTTCATCCTTGGTGAACACTGGTCTAGGCCTTAAGTCCCTGAACCATAATTACATTGCTGTCAACATCCAGCTCCAGAATCCAAATAAAGCTCCAGGTTCATTCTGTTCCGCAAAATCTTACTGTTTATTGAATACACTGCATGGTATTGCTGAAGCAAAACTAACTCTGAGGTTGCCAGACACCAGTTTATAGAATTAAATAATAATTTCTCTGGCCAAATCCCCCAACCTCTCAAGTACTTCATGTAAACAATTTCACTGTGTTATGGGAACCGTCTGCTTCCTCCCCACACTCGCTGCGGTGTCCTTGGAGAGGTTTCAGGCTCTGAAGGTCTGAATCGTAGAGGTTTCGTTTCTCCCTCTCAGCCCTTCTAAAGCAACACCTCCCCTCCCCTTACTCTAACGGAAAGTTGAAATGAAGAGGTACGTAGCTGCCAAAGTTTTATTCTTGACAATTACTCAGTCTCCTCTTCAGGGAGAACCTGGGCTTGCTATTGCTATTGCTTCACCACATCTGGACTATAAAATTCAGAGAAACATTAGGTTGACAGCAAAGAGGTACAGAAATGGCCATTTTGTAGCACAGAGGAGGCCCTTTTGCAGGAAAAAAATACATGCTTTGAATCTCCCTTGGACTTTCCTAGAAGACCACCAGCAAGTACCGAGTTTAGCAAAAGTCCTATCATCAATTTCCACACATTTAATGTATGTGTGGAGAAATCTATTGGATTTGTCCTAAAGCTTTTTTTGGGGGGGGGGGTTTCCGAAAAGGTCATAAAATAGACAAGAAAAATTGAAAAAAGATATAGGATAGAGCAGTGGTGGGGAACCTATGGCACGGGTGCCAGAGGCGGCACTCAGAGCCCTCTCTGTGGGCACGCGCGCCTTCGCCCCAGTCCTAGGCCTTCAGCTGGGTTTTATAAAAACCTTTTCGCTTTAGGCCTCACCTGTAGTGTGGGGAAAAAAAGGTTCAATCAATTTCAACTTCTCATGGGAAAAAAAAGATCTTGCAAAGTTGGAATTGATTGATTGAACTTTTTAGTCCCATCCAGTCTGCTGTTACCACTGCCCAGCCAATGGGCCACACCCAGCTAATGGGCTACACCTACCCAGCACCCGACGATGCATAAGTGGGTTTTGGGTTGCAGTTTGGGCACTCGGTCTCTAAAAAGTTCGCCCAGTACTGGGATAGAGACTTGCGACAGATTATTTCACAGGGTGCCACATTCCAGTAGATTCCAAGACCACCTTCACAAAACCAACAAAAAAGAAATATTGGAATACAGGAATTATTCTCCTCCTTCTCCTTCCCCTTCCCTTCTCCTCCTTCTCCTTGCAAACCCCATCCCTTACTTGCACTGACGATGTTACCTAGTTGGGTAATGAAACATCTGCAAGAAAACAACCAAGCTCAGAGAGCACCAAGGACCCCATAATTTTTAACTTCCTTCCTTCCTTCCTCCCTCCCTTCCTTCCTACTCCTCCTCCTCCTTCCTGCAAACCCCACTCCCTTCTAGCCCTGATGATGTTACCTAATGGAGTAATGAAATGTCTGCAAGTAAACCACCACGCTCAAAGAGCACCACGAATCTCACCCTGTCCCCCTCTTCCTCCTCCTTTGAAGTTTCAAAGTTGGCTTGTTTTCTTAAAGGTACAATTTGATGCTTCGCTGCTGGAAACAGGAACCAGATAAGAGGCCAACATTTTGTGAGATCAGTAAAGAATTAGAAAAACTGATGGTGAAAAGCCGGGTAAGGACCTTAACAAAATTCATTACCGCTACGTAGCTATGGGGGGGGGGCGATGGGTAACAATCTCTCTGCAGCGTCTTTTATCCCCTTTAGTCCCATTTGAAGAGAACTTTGCTCAGGGAGAGATTTAAAGAAAGGATATTGGAAAGGCAGGCAGGGGTTAGAAAAGCCCAGCTAATCACATGTGATCAGATGTGCTGCAGTTATTTAGATTAGGAAAGTATTTGAGGTCAGATGGGAGCACAGAGTGCAAAACGCTTTTGTGTACACACACACACACACACACGTGGGGTGGCTCTGATGATAATAATCAAATATCCTACGTTTAATTTAGAGAAAGCATAACTAGAAACACAAGTTCACGAAGCAAAGGGCATTTTGTGTAACGTAGCATCTCTCCAGGCAACTTTTGGAATAGGAAATGTGAATTCAGCCCAACAGGTGTTTCAAAATGCAGGCCTCACAGTACTAGCAATAGCACTTGGACATATATATTTATATATACATACATGTTTTCTGAGGTTTTCGCGGGTGTTTGTATGTAGGTCTATGGTTACTCGGGTTTTCTCCCACGTAAAATTGGAAGTGTCTTGGCGATGTTTCGACAAAGTCCCATTTGTCATCTTCAGGCTGGTGTTTTCGGCTTCGTGCTTCTAGGAGCAATGGAGCAATGCTCCTAGAAGCACGAAGCCGAAAACACCAGCCTGAAAATGACGAATGGGACTCCGTTGAAACATCGCCAAGACACTTCCAATTTTACACGGGAGAAAACCCAAATAACCACAGACCTATATACATACCCACACACACACACACACAAACAAACACACACACACACACACACACACACACACACACACATCTATAGCTTCATGATGTGTATCCCCATGATCACGTGATCAAAATTCAGATGCTTGTCGACTGGTTCATATTTATGATTGTTGCAGCGTCTCAAGATCACATGATCCCCTTTTGCAACCTTTTTCATGAGCAAAGTCAATGAGATACCCAGATTCCCTTAGCAACTGGGATGCCTAACATCCACTGCAGTGACAACGGTGTCAAGAATGGTCATGAAATGGGGCAAAACTCACTTAACAAGTGAGACGGAAATGTTCCCTGTATAGAACAAAGATGCTCCCATATTGCCTTCTGGTGGTTGATGTAAACAAAACAAAACAAAACAAAAAAAATCTAAAATATGTCAAACCAGAAAAAATTGATAACACAGGAACATACACCTCTGGCAGGGCTCAGGAAAGTAATCTAACCATATATAAAGTAAACCCTGTATGATGAAATAGAACATCTTTATTCTTCTGTTCTGCTAGCTTACTAATTTAGAATCAAGATCACGCAAAGTATTAGTACCGCTTTATAAAACCCCAGTGAGGCCACACCTGGAATACCGCAGCCAGTTTTGGTCAACATATCACAAAAAAGATGTTGAGAGTCTGGAAAAAGTTCAGAGAAGAGCAACTAAGATGATGAAAGGCCTGAAGACTAAAACATACGAACAATGGCTGCGGGACTTGGGTTTGGCTTAAATCTTAAGTGTTACTTCTATTGATTCAGCCTTCCGTCCTTCCGAGGTCAGTAAAATGAGGACCCAGATTGCTGGGGGCCAGAGGCTGTCTCTGTAAATCACTTAGAGAGGGCTGTAAAGCACTGTGAAGTGGTATATAAGTCTCAGTGCTATTGCTATTGCCATCCAAATTTGAGTTTTTACTGGAAAATGTACAAGGCAGGGAAGGGACCAAAAGCAGCTTTTGAATCGCTGCAAGAGATCTATAGAACTTCCACGGAACCTTTGTCTATCCCAGGGGTGGCTCTTTTATGACTCGTGGACTTCAACTCCCAGAATTCCTGAGCCAGCATCTCAAAGGAAGGCAAGCAGTCCGGGGAGGTTCCTGTATTATAGGCCGAATGCAATAAAGTAGTTAGCTCAAAACTCTACCCACGTGGATCTGGTTGCTTGTGCCTAACAGTTTTGGTTCTTCAGGATGATCAACTTGACTTGAACGGAGAGCCGAAGGCCTCTGTCCTTAACCTTCTTTCTCTTTTATCGGCTTAGGACTATTTAGATCTAGCCGCTTCCACTCCTTCGGATTCTCTGCTTTACGATGATGGACTCTCGGAAGAAGAGACGCCCCTCGTGGATTGTAATAACGTTCCCCTCCCTCGAACTCTTCCTTCCACATGGATTGAAAACAAACTCTATGGTAGAATTTCACATGCATTTACTAGATTCTAGCCACACACAGCCTCCCAAAACTGATTTTTTCTTCTGCACTGTCCTCACCACTCTCTGTAATGCCCTATCGAGTATTATTTGTTGGTATGAAACCAATCCAACTTTGCTTGGCAAGTTTTTAACTCCCTCTTTCCCCCTTCCCTTTTTTTTTTCATTTGTCACTGTCAAGCTCTGCCATAGGCTGTTCCTTTAGCCATCTTTTACAGCTGTGTTCAACAATTACAATATATAAATATATATATAAAGGATGTGAAAACGGGCAACCTATGCTTATATATATATATATCTGTATCTGGATATAGATATATATAGTCTAAGAAAGACAAAAATCCTAGAATCAGGGAAGCATTCTCAGGGGAAGTTTAAAAAAAATATATGCTGGCCATTATCCAATTAAAATTATCCTTTTGTGTATGTCTGGGGTTGGAGTATTTAAACCCCTCCTTTTTTTTGAGGTGGTCTCTTTTTTTCAGCATCACCGTTTTTAACTGCTTCAAAGTTCGAGTTGATCCTCTCTTTTTCACTGTTTAGAGTCTGCTCTTGTTTGGATTTGAATGGAGTCCACAATCAGAAATGTTTCCTGTGTATATTATGTTTCTGTATAGTCATGCCTACTTACTAGCAGTTTTTTCAGATGCGTCTGGGGGGAGAGCTGAAAGACTCAGCCGAAACTGTAGGAAAGTCACCACGGCTGGATAGAGAATGGTTGAGGATTCCATTGAAAACAACCATTGCTGTTTTCACATGCTTTGGGGTGTTTTTTTCCCCCACGAAAATGTTGGCCTCTACGCCCCGTTTTGAATGTGGTTTCAAGTGTCTTAGAAGGAATGTGCTTTGATATTGTGTTGGTGAGATGGACAGTAAAGACAGGTCTTGCCAAAACTCCTACGTTTTGATCTCCTAATTAAACGTTGCACGTGCCATCAATGCCTTGAAATGACTTTAATTCAAGCCATGCCTTTCAATTTATTTTGTCACGTTGAGGTGCTTAATCCCGGAGCCCCAATTCTCAAATTCCTAGCCAGGCACTTAAACAATGTCCATGCCTTGTTAATCCCGTTTTTGTAATCCAGGATTTTTGGGGGAAATGGGTGGGAACTTTTCAATGGTCAGGATTAGAATTCCATATAAGATACTTGACTTAGTGGGATCAAGGAATTGTGCTGGGTATTATAATTACCCCTGCCTAATTCCAAAAGAACTACGAGCACCTTAACAGATTTTGTTTTTTTTTTTAAAAAAGACAAACATCAAATTAAGCCATTTACAAAAAGCCAGAATCAAGTTTTTGTTTATATACATTTTCAGTGGCCTTATGGAGTATGTTCCGGGCTCTCAAACACATTTATATACACTTATGTGTGTGCACATACATACGCACACACAAACACGCAGATAAACCTTCCTTCCTTCCTCTCCCAGCGAGATGATCAGTGTCTTTGATTGAAACATGCACGCAGAGATGTTAAGACTTTTTTTTTCAAATTGTGAGATTGATTCTTGCTTGCGCCACTGCAAGAACCCCCCGCCCCCCGTGTTTTTGCATTCCCCTGAAAATATAACATTCTCAATTATTACTATTTTTTTTAAAAAAAGAGCTTCTTGAGAGCAAACCTATTAGCACAGAGGTCCCCAACCTTTTGGGCACCAGGGACCGGAGGGTGTGTGGTTTTGTGTGCTGCCTGCATTCTCGCGGTTTGCTTGTTTGTGCGGCCCAGTTGTTGGCATGCCACGGACCGGTCCCGGTCCACGGACCGGAGGTTGGGGACCCCTGTATTAGCAGGCTGCATCAAAGTACCTGTTTTTGTGGGGTTTTAGCTTTGGGTCCCAGTTCCTTGGAAAAAAACAGCTTTTGCGTTTCCTGGGGAAGGCAGGCGTCAAATGTTGTCAATTGGCTTGCAATTTGCGAAGGGAGTTTTGTCAAGGGCTTTTCTGTCTGCACGTGAAGTGTCACTTCTTCAGTGCAGAAAAAATTATCTGTTTTCATTTTTAGGCATGTCATATCCGAACTGGCCCGAAGAGAGCCCTGTTCCACTTGCCAGAAGCGACGGGCCTAAGGCTGTGTTTTCAAGATATGCAAATGATAGTGTTTATGCTAACTGGATGGTTTCACCCTCAGCGACCAAATTTATGGACAGAGTTTGATAGTTTAACAGTTGCTTGCCGAAAGGTAACCAATGCAGGAAGGACACCCACCACCACCACCCCCGTGTCCAAAGAGAGTTGATTGTCCCCCCCCCCCTCAGCTCATTCTTTGAGTAGGAACAACTGGTCGGAGCAAACAGGAGTTTCAAGAATGGGAAAACCTTCCCTTTACTTTTTGAAATTGACCTAAATTTAAACCTATTTTTTAGTTTCTAAAATGTTTTCCTCCCCTTTTGTGACGATGAACAGTGTTAACGGACTTTGTCCCGCTCTTAACGTCTTACTAAAAGTGGCATCCCAAGGGGTTTAAAAACAGGCTACGGTGTTGGTCACAATGATATAGTCCATGGCTGCCATTTTGAGTCCCCTTGACCACCCTGGCAGATGTTTTTTTTAAAAACTATTTTAGGACATATTTCTCCAAGAATTTCGTTTAGATTTGATGCAGGCGCTGGGACTCCTTCCGTAAGTGTTCCGAATAACGTCTCAATCCTGGAACGGGGTGGTGAGCAAAATCCTGTTGTTTCACTAGTGGCTTTTGTTCCCTGTGGTTGTTGCTAAGAAAAAGGCAAATTAGAGCAAGAAGCACAAAGTTTGAAGCGCTTGTTTTCCCCCCCCCCCAAAATGCCTGAGCTTGATCTCGCCTTAAGCGTTCAGGTTGAATTGGCAGTAGGAAATTGGTTTGGCACCAAGCGTGATAACGGACCAAAAACAGCATTTTGGAAACCTGTAGTAATAGATTTACTGTTCTGTGGTTATAGAAAAATAAGTGTTCTTTAAAAAAAAAAAAGACAAAAAAAATCAGGGTTAAATTGTTCTTACCGTTAGCACAATAGAAAACTTTGCTATCCTAGAAACTAGAGACCTGATCTCAGAATATCCATCCAATATAATTTGTTTTCCATCGCATTCCTTCTGTTGTTATCTTGACGTGGGCTCCAGATGTTTTGAACGAAACTGGCACTAACAGAACCAGTTTAGTCTTGCTCCATAAATTTTACTTCATTCATCAAAAACTTTATTGGGTACAATAAAGTACCCATCCAGTACTTAACCATGGTGAATAAACTTCAAATGCATAATTTGTATCTGCAGTCTTTCCCTTCCCTAGTAGTAGACCAAATTTCCGCCTTCCACTTTAATTCCATTTAAACTGTTACGGCCCTCAGTCTTTAGTCAATATTAACAAGGATTCTTCAGATCTCACTGCTGGAAAATCTAAAGCACCAAGGACAGATCCTCTGGGAGACAATCTTAATTGTTGGCCGTGAAGAATTGACACTGACTTGATGGTACACTATCATTATCTTCATATTCTAGGTATAGTCCAAGCCACGGTAAACCAGAAATCTTGGTTACATTAACCACCATTATTAACTGAAGACACATAGTTTGAGAGGGGAAAGGGGGCAAGATCCAGTTTGTGAACCAAAGTTAAGAGAAAATGAGTGTTGAGTCTGCATTAGCCCCAACATAATTTTTTAACTTATATTCCTGTTTTTGCGTGAAATGTGTCGTCTCATATTTAATCTTTACTCTCTGTTTATTTGTGTGTTTTTTTCTCCTCCGTCAGGGTAGGAAAAAAAAAGTCTAAGGTTGTTTGTCTTTTTTCCAAAGAGTATAAAAGCTAAACCCAGATGTGTTGGTTTTTTTTTCAATTTTGGCACAGTGTTTTCCGAACGGACTTTTTACAGAGCTTTCTTGCAAGCTGCGCATTACATGATTGTATTTTATTTTATTTTTTGTTCGTCGTTTCACAATCTCTAAAGAATGCTGGAATGTGTGAATCCATCATTTTTATCCTTTTGGAATACCCTCAAGTATTCAAAATATACCAAAGCATTGCTCCCGTCTCTTTAGTTTTCAGCTGAGTAATTTTGTGCGTCTCTTTTACGTGTTCCAATTATTTCAGAAACCACGAGTCATATTGCCAAAAACCAAAACAAAAAAAAACCCCCAAAAAACCAAAACAAAAAAAAAACTCCATCACACAAGAGGGCTGAACACTTCCTTAGGATAACTTGGTTTCCAAATAAGCTACTTTTCAGACGAAGGAACAGGAGAACATTTCTGTTCTGTATACTATTATATTATGCATTTGTGTTTACGAGGAAAAAAATGTATCTGTGTACACAGATGTCTAACAGCTGTTGGTATCCTGTAACACGCAGTCATCTCAAATAATAATAATAATAATAAAATATGTAAATGTCAGAGTTTTAATAATTCATTGGGGTTGAGCAGAACTCTCTAGTGACTGAAGACGTACCCATCCTAAAATGGGGCCCTTGAGGATTGAGCTACAATTGTCCAGTTTGGGCCAAAGGAAAAAATTGTCCAGTACAGGCAAGCCTCGAACTTACAACAATTCATTTAGTGACCATTCCAAGTTACAACAGCACTGAAAAAATGTGACTTGTGGCCGTTTCTCACAGTTACGGCCTTTGCAGCATCCCCATGATCACGGGATCACAATTCAGATGCTCGGGAATGGGTTCGTCTTTATGACCATTGCAATTTTCATCACCGTTGGCTGTTGTGTAGAGCGCATGAAATTATGCTCTGGGAGGGCTGCAATCACACGCTGCGTGTTTCTGTCCCCGAGCCAGCAGTGTTGGCTTTCAACATTAGTCAATATGAAGACGAAAGAAGGAATGCGAATGAAGAAACGTTGGTTATTTCCCCTTAATTTTGGACTGTTTTGATTTCCTCCTAAAAACATACAAATCCACGGCTTTTACACAGTTGTTATGATTTTAGATGTGGAGCAGCGATAAAGGAGTTGGACAAAGCAACATGGTGACCAGAATAGCTGGTCTTTCTGCCATTGACCCATTGTCTTTTTCTAGTTCAGATCTGTCAACGTCCAGCTCAAGTAGCCAAATAAAAAAATCCAGGATTATTCTCATTTCTGAAAAGCTTAACTGTTTATTGAATACGTGGCCTGGTAAAGGCAAGGTAAAACTAAAATCCCAAGGCATCAGACCATAGTATATAACAATGACTTTCCCAGCCAAGCTCTCCCCAGATGTCCACGTAGCTCATGTAAACATATTCTCTTTGTTATGGGAACCGTCTGCTATCTTCTTCACACCTGCTAGAATGTCCTTGAAAGGTTTCCATACCACTAGCTTTCCTTCTGTAGAACTGGAAGAGTTTCGTTTCTCTGAATAACCCAGTCAAAAACATCTCCCCGCTTTTTTTCTAATGGCAAGATGAAAACGGGGGCACGTAGCTGCCAAATTTTCATTCTTGACATGATCTTTAATACAAGGTGTCCTCACAGGTTACTTGTCCTCAAAAAATAGCCATCAAGCAGCCAGGTTTTCCCTCCGTCGGGTGCAGAAATTTGAAACGACAAGTTTTTAATGCAGAAATTTGAAACAACAAATTTTTAATGCAGATAGCAGCGTAACTGTAAAAATCTATGGATTATTTAAGAGAAGATTCTCAAGCTTTCGCGATTGGCAGCCACAGGGAGAATAGGAACATGTTACACATGCTATCTGAAAGGGGTTGTCAGATTATCGGTGGCCATAACTAAACAAGAATTTTCTAGAAGGCTGGAAGGAAAGCAGTTTGCGTCAGAATCTAAATTCAGGGCAGAGGGCCATGGCCAAAATATAAAGCCAGTCTTAATTACCTTTTTTTTTTTTTGATCCAGCACTCATTTTACAGAAAGTATTGTAATCTAAAGAAGTTACAAGACAATCCGACAAGGGGACCTAAATAACGTTGAAACATCCAGCAGTAAATTTTACCACAGGGCGCACACACACAAAAAAAAGGAAGACAACACAGATGAAGCAGTTAACACACCTGCACACCCAGGCAAAACCACAAATAAAGCACAGAAACGAGGAACCACAGATAATGACGGCAAAACTGGGTGAACATAACCGCCCGTGTTTCATTTAAACAAAAATTTAAGAAAACTTTGACAAATAAACATTTCAAAGGGAGGCTTGCCAGCTAGCCAGATCTTCTCTCCTATTTCAGGGGAATACACATTTTTGAAACATTTTTTTTGAGCGTTCCATTGCTCTGTCCATTTTGGCTTTGCAAGAAATAAAAAAGCACAGTGGTCATCGTCCAATTTATTCACTTCTGGAAAGGGGTTTCCGATTTGCTCCAGGTTCTAAAACAGAACATGTAAGAAATACAGTTTGGCACTCTTAACTGAATTTGCTGGCTTTTCAGAATTGCGGTGGTTTTTTTGTTTTTTTCTTCCTCGTACAGTGGTTTCTTTTCACCGGTCTGATCTTATCGTGGTCTGTAGAAATATCATTCACTTAACTCCATTTGAAGACGGAGAATATCTCTGGTATTGAAACGTGGGTCTATTCCTTTTCTTCAAGACCGGTTCGAATCATTTTTCAGTGCTACTCATGAAATCTTCAAGAGAGGCTCCTACATTTATTTAATTAAAAAACAACAACAGCTGAACTTTCCCAGGCTTGGAATCTGTGTTTGTAAACAGAGAAGAATGTGCTCGGTTACCATAGCGCCGGTTGTAAATTAAAAATTGTAGCCTTGTTTTTCAGTCAGATAGCCTTACATTTTCGTAGGAATCTCATCCAAAAGCAAATCGCACTACCATAGAAACAGCTGTGGGTAGCATGTGGCAGGACTGCAAAAACTATTTCACCATATGTAAGTAGGCGTCAAGGGTGGGTTTTGTGTGTGTGTGTGTGTGTGTGTGTGTGTGTGTGTGTCCCCATCCTCAGGATCGCAGAAGCTGACAATTTGAGGCCGGAGAAGAAGGCAATTTTATAAGGTTTTTTTTTTGAGGCCAAAGTGCTAAGAAATGGGGAAAGAAAGGCTAACAAAACAGAGAAGGGAATGGCTAGTTGTCTGCTGCTATGAGGGGTCCTGGGTACTCTCTGAGCTGGGTTGTTTTCTTGCAGACGTTTCACTACCCAAACTAGGTAACATCATCAGTGCTAGAAGGGAGTGGTGTTTATGGAAAGGAGGAGAAGGAGAGAAAGGGGGAGAGGGGGGAGAGAAAGGGGAGAGGGAGAGAGAAGAGGGAGAGAAAAAAGAGATTGATTGATTGATTGATTGATTTGGACAGTGGCCGATTTGTCCTTCTGAAGGGGTTGAGATACTGTGAGGATCATCAGAAAGAGGATATTCTGATTTATAAACAACCTATTGCAGATATTTTACCTGGACCACAGGAATATTCATAAGAAGAGGTCATGATCAAATGACAATCAGCAATCAATTTGTCACTACCCTCTTTGTTACTACAGTTCCAAGCAATAATTGTACTTCGATTATTCAAGATGCTAAGGTTAGGGAACAAAGAGGTGGGCAAAAGGAGAAAGCACATTCTTCCAAAAAATAGCCTGGAAATTACATTTCTAAAGACTATGACGGATAGCCTCGTAAGCAGGTAAGTGGGTGTCCCAGGAAAACAGGTAGAGTTCTCCTTGAAGTTACTCCCGCATGGAAGGTTTGCGACTTGAATTTCAACCATGTGCTAGAAGCGAAGGATGTTTTTTTGGGGGGGTTATCTTTAAATGTTCATGTTTTCAGTCAGGTCTGTTGCCTCCAGATGTTCCGTTTGAATACAACTTGGAATGTCCAAGCATCCATTGCTTTAAGACCGTCTACCTTGGCTGATTCTTTCTCTCAACTCCCTACTCAGGACTTCAAAACAGGATATAGTAGACCCAAGGCCACAATTGAAGGAATCCTTATTAATGATATGTCCCAAAATTGCTTTTCCAAAAGGCAACTCGACTGTTATTTTTTCCCTTGGTTTCCTTTGAGAACCGAAGACGCTTCTTAGATGAGAAATGAAATGTTTTCAAGGGAAAAAACTCCAGTTAACCTTTTGAAAAAAGCACCGTTGGGACAACCAGGACTTGGATGGCTGAGAATCTCCAGAGACACTCATTTAAAACACTTCTGATTCTGTTTTTGTAATGGCTTGTGGTGCTTTCTTGAAAAGTTCAGGGGAACTGGTACGGTAGATCCTTTCAGATGTCTCAGGAATGACTTCAACCTTGTCCAGATCAAGAAACAATTACGGTCCTTTGTTTGTTTGTTTGTGGCTAGTTATATTGCTTCTCTGCCCTCTTAACCTGGGATACAGTGGCAATCCTATCGACATTAAGTCAACTGAAATATCTGTATTGCAATTCTAAGCTTGTAAGACCACGGAGGGGTAGACATCTCACGCAAGGCTGAATGGTGCCACAAACAATTAGCATGCAGTGTTCCTCGTTTGCTTTAAATGCATGATGGGATTTTACCATCTTGTCTACAAGCTTCGTCTTTTAGCACCATCTCCTTCTCAAGCTTGGCAGCCCTCACCGTACTTCGTTCTTTTGATGATCTTGTGCAAAACAAGGATGTTATATTTTGGCCAAACCATTTTTTTCCCCCAACCGGGATACATTTCCTCTGGATATTTCCTTCCATAATTAACCTCAGCAATTGATGTTTTTCTGGTTGAGTGTGTACGATGTGTCCTAAACATTCTAATTTTTTTTTTGTGGTGAAATTACAATTTCCCACTTTTCACCTGTTCTTTGGATACGTTCAACGTTGTGACTAATGTTCTGTATCCACGTTTCAAAGGCTCACGGTTCCATTGATTATCATTTGGGACAGTTGTCCATGCTTTGTATCCATACAAAAATCCCCGGCATGATAGACATACAATTTTCCAACCTAGTCTTAATTGAAAGGAACTGAAAGCAGAAAATTCCTACACGGGATAGTTGTAAATCATGTTGTCCTTTCTCAGATTATCAGGAACAACTTTCTGAGAATGACTAAAGCTATTAATGGGATTGTCGCTGTTTGCACTTCCAGAAAAGGTTTTGCACACTAGCAATTGATTCTCCTACCCAACTGTCAATGTGGTGATGATTCACTAGTATGGATAGCACTTACTACTTTGGACGGCCCTGTTAATTTTAACTAAAACTATCAGCGTGACTTACATTATACACATGCAGATGCATACACAAATACATCCACAAGTATACATATTTACACATACAAAATACAAAAATAACAGCAAAACCCTTCTCCACTAGTAGAAAACAATGGAGGTTTTTAATACACTGTTAAACCTTAAGGGCACAGTAATATTGATTTGGTTTTTGTATAATAAAACATATAATAAGTGGAATGTTTTTAGAGTTCACACATAAATTTTATGTTGACCTTATTGGATCTAGTCATTCTGTATACTTGTGTTTCTCTTTTGGTTTTAAGTTTGGTCTTTTCGTTTCCGTTTTAATCATCACTGTCTTGGGAGATGGGCAGCTATCTACAAAGTATAAATAAATAATCAAGTGTAATGAACCGCACATAAATCAAACAGGACTAAAACTAACCACCAACTGTCCAGAGTGCAGAAATACAATTTAGCCCAACTCATCTCACAAGGATATCCTGGGGGAAAGAGGAAGAAAGGGTATTAGGGCATCTTTGCCACCTTGATTTATTTACAAAAATAATAAAGGGAGGATAAATATAGTCTTCCTTCCTATTTGTACTGTACTACAGACTTACACCGTCATCCAGCTATCTATGTACAGAGATTAACAGTAACACAGAGACTTTAATCACTCAGAATAGAGCTGGAAGGGACCTTGGAGGTCTTCTAGACCAACCTCATGCTCAGGCAGGAGACCCTATACCATTTCAGGCAAATGGCTGTCCAGTCTCTTCTTAGAAACCTCCAGTGATGGAGCGCCTACGATTTCTGGTGGCCAGCTGTTCCACTGGTTAATTGTCCTTGCTGTTAGGAAGTTCCTCCTTAATTCCAGATTGCTTCTCTCCTTGATTAGTTTCCATCCATTGTTTCTCGTCTTGCCTTCTGGTGTGTTGGAAAATAAGTTGGACCCCCCTCTTCTTGGTGGCAGCCCCTCAAATACTGAAAGACCGCTATCATGTCATTCCTAGTCCAGCCGTACCCAATTCCTGCAGCTGTTCTTCGTTATGTTTTAGTCTCCAGGCCTTTAATCATCTTAGTTGCTCTTCTTTGCACTTTCCCCCCCTCCAAAGTCTCACCATCTTTTTTCGTAATGCGGTGACCAAAACTGGATGCCATATTCAAGGTGTGGCCTTACCACACTTACCAGATATACTTATCACAAAGATGCTGAACTAACGATGAAGAAGTTGATTGCCGTTGCCCTCGGCAACAAACATGTACAATTGCACACAGCCACGGGGCACTGAGGCTGTTAAGGCTTACCAGCTTTCTGCCACAATGGTGGAGTAGTGCTAGAAGCCGCCAGCCCCCGATCTCCGCAGCCACGCCGGCTGTTTCTGGGTCGGGTTATGTTCGGGTGGTCCTCGGCTTATGTCCTTATGTCCTGATAGGGCCCGGCACGGATGTGGCTAAGTGAGACAGTGTCCCGTCCTTTCCTGGCCACGGAAATCTGCCTTCCCCATTGACTTTGCGGGTCAGAAGGTTGCAAAAAACAGGACCACCGGACGCTGCAACCGTCATAAATAGGAACCGGTTGATGAGACCGTGAATGTAAAAATGATGTGATTCTGGGGATGGCTGCAACGGTCGTTGTGTGTGTGTGTGTGTGTGTGTGTGTGTACAGGGGGAAATCGGCCATACATTTGTTTAGTGTCTTTTGAACGGTCACTAAACCAACCGTTGTAAAATTGAAGGCCCCCTGTCCTCGCCCTTAACGTCGGGCTCGGTTGCCAGAGGTGGGGACTGGGTGACGACCGGCATTTTAATTGATTTGTGTTATACTTGTATTTTTGTTGTTGTGAGCCGCCCTGAGTCTTGGGAGAAGGGCGGCACATAAGTCTAATCAAATCAAATCAAATCAATCAAATTTCCCTCTCCTTGCTGGCGTTCCTTTCCAACTCAGGCTCCCAGGCGGCCTTGGGATCCCCTCCGTTCCCGTCACTAAGCAAGTCTTGGCCCAGGGTCGGAACCCCGGCCTTCAGAAGTGGGTGACTAACTGAGCAGCTGCCCTGATTCGTTTGACATCCCTGGCCAGGAAAGGCCGGGGCAGGGTCTGCCTTAGCCACATCCAGGCCGGCCTCCCTCAGGGAGGACGTAAGCCGAGGACCGCCCGTGCATCACCCCACCCAAAGGCCGCCGGGAGCGGGCCAGGCGCGGCGGCGGCGGCGGCGGAGAGCGGGGACGGGCGGCCGGGAGGAGCTTCGTCGCCTGCCCGGCTGGGATGAGGAGGAGGAGGAGGAGGTGACCGGCGCGGCCCGAAGGCCCGATGCGCTGAGGCTCCGGCGGCCGCGGGGGGAGGCGCAGGCCTCCCCGGCAGGCCGCGGCCCCGCTGGGCGGGCTCGCCGCCGCCTCCAGCCGCCGCCGCCGCCGCCTCCAGCCGGGCGGGGCGCCGCCGAGCCTGCCCGCCTCCTGGGCGCTGCTGCTGCTGGAAGGGGCGGCCCCGCCGGGAGGCCAGGCCAGGCCGGGCCCCGCTGGCTGGCTGGCTCTCTGGCGCGCAGGAAGCGCTGCTTGCCGGCTGCGCGTCGGCGCTGCAGCGAGGCGGAGGTAAGCCGGGCTCCTTCGGGGCTGGCGATGAGGGGGGAGTCCCTTCTGGTCCCTTCCTCCCTCTTTTCCTTCCTTCCTTCCTTCCTTCCTTCCTTCCTTCCTTCCTTCCTTCCTTCCTTCCTTCCTTCCTTCCCTTTCTTCCTCCTTCCTTCCTTCCTCCCTCTCTCCTCCCTCCCCTCCCCTCCCTGCCTTCTTCCTTCCTCCTCCCTTCCTTTCTCTCTCCTTCTTTCCCTCCCTCTCTCCCTCTCTCCTTCCTCCCCTCCCCTCCCTTCTTCCTTCCTTCCTCTCTCCTTCTTTCCCTCCCTCTCTCCCTCTCTCCTTCCTCCCCTCCCCTCCCTTCTTCCTTCCTTCCTCTCTCCTTCTTTCCCTCCCTCTCTCCCTGTCTTCCTTCCTCCCTCCCTCCCTCTCTCCCTTCCTTCCTTCCCTTTCTTCCTCCTTCCTTCCTCCCTCCCTCCCTCCCTTCTTTCCCACCCTCCCTTCCTTTCTCTCTCCTTCCTCCCCTCCCCTCCTTCCCTTCTTCCTTCCTCCTCCCTTCCTTTCTCTCCTTTTTTCCCTCCCTCCCTCCCTCTCTTTCTTCCTCCTTCCTCCCTCCCTTCCTCCCTCCTTCCTTCCTCTCTCCTTCTTTCCCTCCCTCTCTCCCTTCCTTCCTCCCTTTCTACCTCTCTCCTTCCTTCCTTCCCCCTTCCTCCCTCCTCCTTCCGTCCCTTCCTTTCTCTCTCCTTCTTTCCCTCCCTCCCTTTCTTCCTCCTCCCTTCCTTTCTCTCTCCTTCCTTCCCCCCTCCCTCCCTTCCTTCTTCCTTCCTCCCTCCCTCCTTCCTTCCCTCCCTTTCTCTCTCCTTCCTTCCTTTCTGTGTCCTTCCTTCTTCCTCTCTCCTTCCTTCTTCCTTCCTTCCCTCCCTTTCTCCCTCTCTCCTTCTTCCCTCCCTCCCCCTCTCTCTCCTCCCTTCCTCCCTCCCTCCCTCCCTCCCTCCCTATCCTTCCCTTCCCTGCCCCCAACCTCTACAGTCCCCCCCATCCTCCTCTCTCCCAAATTGGGCTTGGTGCATAGGGAGAGAGAGAGAGGCGTCTCGTCTCCCCCCCTCATCCGCCGCGTTTGCTGGGTGGGGAGGCGCGTTCAGACGACCCCAGCCTTGCGCGTGTATCGGAACGTTCCATATCCGAACCGCGAATAACCCCCCTCCCCCTCCTTTCCTCTCCTTCTAGCTGGCCGGTTCGTTCCCTTCCCCTCTTTGCTGCCTTGAAGCTTTTCCTGCTGGCAGAGCTTCCCCCCCCCCCGACACGCTTTTCCCCCGGAGACGTCTGAATGCGGAGGGCTGTCATTGGCGTGTCCTGCTTTGCAGGGGCTTTTGTGTTTGGAGAGGCAAGCTGGGGGGGGGCGGGCGGTGTGCGCACAGACCCCCAGTTGCGAAGGGTGAGTTGGGTTTGCGCTGCCGCGGAACCCCAAGAATTAACATTGGAGCCGAACCTGTCGGAATGCAGCTCGCTCTCTCTCTCTAACCCGGTTAGCTGAGCGTGTGTCGTGTGAAGCCGGTTACGTTTGTGAAACAGGCGCCACTTTCCACGTTGCCTGGGAAGGAAAGCTGCGAATGTAAAAGTCCGGCCAAGGAGACATTTTCTTTCCTGCGCTGCAAGTTTTTCGTCTCGACTGCTTTTACGAATCGAGTTGGGTGTTTATTCTAAATATTTGATACTTTTGTTTCCCCCCCTTTTTTTCCCCAAAACAAAATCTCACTGGGCGGGGAATTCCCAGAACCAGCTTGAAGTTGATTTTTATTATTATGATTATTATTAACTACTTTGCTAAATTGTAGGTTGTGTGTAGCTCCTTGTATTCTTGCTTTTCTTTTTAGGGGGGCTGGGGGCAAGGAAGTGGGGGGTGTCACGGTTTACGCCCGGCGGAGGGAAGCCTGTCAAAAGTTGGGCTGAGTTTTTGCTCCTTGGCAAAACTCCCGAGTGGGCAGGAGTTGTATTGCAATATTGGAGGCTCCTTGCAATTCAGAGGTTAACATACAAACAAGGATTGCTGGAACTGGGTATATGTCTAGTTCACGGGTAGGCAACCTCGGCTCTTTTATGACTCCTGGACTTCAACTCCCAGAATTCCTGAGTCAGCTACGCTGACTCAGGAATTCTGGGAGTTGAAGTCCAGGAGTCATAAAAGAGCCGAGGTTGCCTACCCCTGGTCTAGTTTAATGAAGAGAAGGAGGAGGAGGAGGGGGGGACAGGATTTCAGTTTTACAGTATCTCAGGGGTTGCCCCAAAGAAGAGGGAGTCAAGCTGTTCTCCAAAGCGCCTGAGGGCAGGACAAGGAGCAAGAGAGAAGCAAGCTAGAACTAAGGAGAAACTTTCTGACAGTGAGAACAATTAATCAGTGGAACTCCTTGCCTCCAGAAGCGGTGAATGCTCCAACACTGGAAGTTTTTTTTCAGAAGAGACTGGACAGCCATTTGTCTGAAGTGGTATAGGGTTTCCTGCCTGAGCAGGGGGTTGGACTAGATGACCTCCAAGGTCCTTTTCAATATTCTATTCTATTCTATTCTATTCTATTCTATTCTATTCTATTCTATTCTATTCCATTCCATTCCATTCCATTCCATTCCATATATTCTATTCTATTCTATTCTATTCTATTCTATTCTATTCTATTCTATTCTATTCTATTCTATTCTATTCTATTCTATTCTATTCTATTCTATTCTATTCTATTCTATTCCATTCCACTCCACTCCACTCCACTCCCTTCTCTTGTATTGTATTCTGTTTTACATTATTCTATTTCTATTTCTATTTTTTAATTCTATCCTATCCTATCCTATCCTATCCTATCCTCTATTCTATTCTATTCTATTCTATTCTATTCTATTCTATTCTATTCTATTCTATTCTATTCTATTCTATTCTATTCTATATTCTATTCTATTTTATTCTATTCTACATTATTCAATTTCAATTTCAATTTTTTAAATCCTATCCTATGCTATCCTATCCTATCCTATCCTATCCTATCCTATCCTATCCTATCCTATCCTATCCACATGTATTGCAAGGTGTATTCTTTCTAGCCCAGCTGATTATTTCTAATCAGCATTATTCCTGGGGTGGGGGTGCAGATGTTGTAGGGTGCAGAACCTGTAAACTGGATGAAACACTGTCACTCGTTCTGCTAGATCCCTGTATCCGCCTGTTCTCGCCTGGCCTTTTGTGGCCGTGATATTGAATGGAGGCGAGAACATATTTCTCCCTTGCCTTTTGGTTTTACGCCCTGCCTCTTCAAACAGCCTTTTCTTAGCTGATTCTCCCTCTTGCAATACAGATAATCCTTCAACTTACAACTGTTCGTTTAGTGACGGTCCGAAATGACAACGGCACGGAAAAAAACCCGGACTTGTGACCGTTTTCCCCACTTAATTAACCACCAGGGCAGCATCCCTTTTTAATTCCTGTAATTTGTTTTGTTGGGAATCCTTTTATTCCGTTTTGCAAAACGTACACATTAAAAAAAAACAACCCCCAAAACCACATAAACTAACCATCGGGAGAAATGGATAAAGAATAACAAGAGAACAGAGGAAAACACAAATAGAGGCAGGTAGGCCTCGACTTAACGATAGTTTTGTTTAGTGACCGCGCCGGAAAAAAAAAGTGACTTAATGACTTACGACGGTCGCAGCACCCCAAGGTGATCACGCCGCCACAATTCAGACGCTTGGCAACAGACTCCTATTTATGACATCACGGCGTCCCGGGGGGATGTGTGTGTTTCACGCGACCCTCTTTTGCGACCTCCTCACAAGCAGAGTCAACGGGGGAAGCCGTTTTTCGCTTCCTAACGGTGTTACTAACTTATCCACTGCAGGGATTCACGTAACAGCCAGGGCAGGAAAAGTCGTAAAGAGAAGCAAACTTCCCTTTAGCACAGTGGTTCTCAACCCTTTTCAGGTTGAGACCCCACTTGCGCCGCCCATGCGCGGCGCGACCCCGACCCGCACTCGTGCACGCACACAACGGGCCGATCCGTGCATGCGCGGTGCGCGTGCGGCAAAAAAAATGGCGGACCACGACGGGCCGATCCGCGCATGCGCGGTGCGCGCGTGACGCCCGAACCGTGCATGTGCGTCGCACGTGTCGAAAAAAAAATGGCGGACCGCGACGGGCCGATCTGCGCATGCGCGGCGTACGCGCGACGGGCCAAATTGTGCATGCGCGGCGCGCACGCAACAAAAAAAAAACCAAAATGGCGGACAGCGACGGGCCGATCCATGCATGCGCGGCGCGCTTGCGACGGGCTGATCCGCGCATGCGTGGCGCGCGCGCGATGGAAAAAACAAAACAAAACAAAATGGCAGACTGCGGTATCCGGCGACCCCCGCGAAACGGTCGTTCGACCCCAAATGGGGTCGCGACCCATAGGTTGAGAACCGCTGCTTTAGCAAATGTCTCGCTTAGCAAGGGAAATCTGGGGCCGGCTCGAGGTCGTAAGCCGAGGACTTTGGATTGCTTTCTTTTAGACAGTGCTTGGTGGTCACGACAAGAGGCTGCGTCTGCTCAGCTCCGTCTGCAGGTGGATTTTTTTTCTTTTTAATTTTTGTTTTAAGCAGCAAAGATGGTTCCTCCTCTTTAAACAATCAGCATTGGACATAAAAACATATTATGCAGCAATCAACATGATACCTCCTCTTGTTGTGCGATGTGAAGCTGAGGAGGTGGCCCACTTGAACTGGGATTGATTACTTGGGCGTCTGAACTCTGATGCCTGCCGGGGGAATCCCGGGGCTGTTCCCGGTGGAGCTGAGCTCCTTCATTTGCCTTGTGCTGCTTCCTCGCCCTCAGCGTGTGTTGTAAATATTTAATGCGAAGTATTGCAAACACTCCGAAGCCGTAGGTAAATGCCAGCCGCTAATTACCCAGCAACATAAAAATTAAAATGCAGGGATGGTTGCCGGGTTGCCTCTGTTAGCAAAGAGTTGTTGAACAGAGGATTGGAGAAGCGAAAGGAAGTGGAAAAGGCGATGATCCTTTCCTTCAGCCTCTCTCGCTTCCTCTTGTGCTAGGCCAAAAATGTCTCCTGTGATCTGGAAGATGTTGTAGTAGGATAATGGGACATTCCTCTCTCTCTCTCTCTCTCTCTCTCTCTCTCTCTTACAACTTTTATTTTTTGCACTCTTCTAATTTAACTAAAATAGCTAGCCATCTCCCTCTCCTTTCTTCCTTCCTTCCTTCCTTCCTTCCTTCCTTCCTTCCTTCCTTCCTTCCTTCCTTCCTTCCTTCCTTCCTTCCTTCCTTTCCCCTTTCCTTTCCCTTTCTCTTATGAAAGAAAGTTTCCTTTCTTTCCTTCTTTCTTTCCTTCTTTCTTTCTTTCTTTCTTTCTTTCTTTCTTTCTTTCTTTCTTTCTTTCTTTCTTTCTTTCTTTCTTTCTTTCTTTCTTTCTTTCCAACTTTTGTTTTTTGCACTCTTCTAATTTAACTAGAAGTTAGCCATCTCCTCTCCTTCCTTCCTTCCTTCCTTTCCTTCCTTTCCTTCCTTTCCTTTCCTTTCCTTTCCTTTCCTTTCCTTTCCTTTCCTTTCCTTTCCTTTCCTTTCTTCTTATGAAAGAAAGTTTCCTTCCTTCCTTCCTTCCTTCCTTCCTTCCTTCCTTCCTTCCTTCCTTTCTTTCTTTTCAACTTTTGTTTTTTGCACTCTTCTAATTTAACTAGAATAGTTAGCCATCTCCCTCTCCTTCCTTCCTTCCTTCCTTCCTTCCTTCCTTCCTTCCTTTCTTCCCCCTTTCCTTTCCCTTTCTCTTATGAAAGTTTCCTTCCTTCCTTCCTTCCTTCCTTCCTTCCTTTCTTTCTTTCTTTCTTTCTCTTTCTTTCTTTCTCTTTTCAACTTTTGTTTTTTGCACTCTTCTAATTTAACTAGAATACTTAGTCATCTCTCCTTCCTTCCTTCCTTCCTTCCTTCCTTCCTTCCTTCCTTCCTTCCCTTCCTTCCTTCCTTCCCTTTCTTTCTTTCTTTCTATCTTTCTTTCTTTCTTTCTTTCTTTCTTTCTTTCATTCAGAATTTTTCTATCTATCAGAAGAGGCTGCATTGGATGCAACCTCTTTCTTGCTGTTCGGGGAAGTGTGTACGGCTGCAAGACAATAGATCGTATTCAAGCCTAGCTTGGCAGCAATGCCTCTATTTTGAAAAAGCAATAATAGTAATTAAAATAGTTTTGTGTCTTGAATCTTGTTCCCAGAACCTTCTCCCAGCTGTGTTGTTGTTTGAACTAAGCAGAGGCCACAGCTCTGTCTTTGGTAAATAATGATGATGATGATGATGATGATGATGATGATAATAATAATAATAATAATAATAATAATAATAATAATAAAGAGGAAGAACATAGAAGAGGTAAACCTTTACTCCCTTCTACATCAAAGGTGGGCCATTCTCCATCAAGACTAAAGGGAGAGATCTAGTTAGGACTGGCTTTTATCTTATGGAAAGACCATCTTGGAATACTTAATTCACGGGTCTCCAACCTTGGCGAATTTAAGACTTCTGGACTTCAACTCCCAGAATTCCCCAGCCATCAAAGCTATGGAGATTCTCAGTCGTCCAGGTCCTGGTTGTCCCAAAGATGCTTTTTTCAAGAAGCAACTGGACTTCTTTTTGTTCCTTTGAAGACGTTTTACTTCTTCACCCGAGAAGCTTTCTTCAGCTCTGACTGGATGGTGGGGGAGTGGAAGGATTTATACTCCTTGCAGACAGCCGGTCTCATTTGCCTCCTTTTAGAATTAGGGTTGTGGTTGTTGAGGCCACGTGGAGGTTTCTCTGTGTCCTCAGATAGTCGTGCAAAAATGGGCACGGAGCCTTCTTGGAACCGCTGAAAGGACTTGTGTGGTAGACTGGAGAAGGATGATGTCGTATCCCTCCCCCTCTGTTGAAAGAGGTTTGTTCAGTTTTGACCCAGATGGCCTCTTGGAGCCCTCTTTCAAACCAATCCCACCGTCCAGACAAAGCTGAAGAAGCTTCTTGGACCAGCGGCCCTCTCTGTCCGAAATTTGGACTTTGCTGCCTTGGAAAGAGCGGCCCTTTGTCTTTTAAATGCAAGGCGGCCCTGCTGACTCTGGCTCCGATGGGTTTGCCCTCCTGTGTTGTGCCATGTGTGTTGACGAAGTGGTTGTTTTGTTTCCCCCAATGTACAGATCTGCATTTAAAAGACAAAGGCAAAGTTCACCTTTGGGACAGAGAGGACCGCTGTTACCCTCTCTCAACAGAGGGGGAGGTACACGACACCAGCTATCTCCAGTCTACAACACAAGTCCTTTCAGCAGTTCCAAGAAGGCTCCACACCCATTTGCTTGCGGGACCGTCTTCAGCCTCATGCATCCCAGCGACCGGTTAGGGCGCATAGGGTTGGCCTCCTACGGGTCCCGTCCATCAGACAGTGTCATCTGATGGGTCCTAGGACAAGGGCCTTCTCCGTTGCTGTCCCAGCCCTCTGGAACCAGCTCCCCTCGGAGGTTCGTACTGCCTCCTCCCTCCTAGCTTTCCGGAAGCTTTTTTTTTTTTTTTTTTTTTTTTTTCGTTAAATGATTTTAGTAATATCAGGACTGACATTTTTTTTTTTTTTTAATATAAAAATTCTTTTATTGAAACATTTAACATTGAACATAAAAACATGTTTTGCAGCAATCATCATGATCCCTGGTATACAATACTAAGTATTAGTCTTTGAAAACGTCTGAATTAGTAAGCCTTTTTCCCCACTCCTTGTGTCTAGCCTCAACTATACTCCTGTTACATTTTATTTTGATTGGTGATTCCCCTATCCGTTTCAATATTAATGTGATCAACATTAAGCATAAGATCCTATTGCTAAGCAATCATCCTAGAACATAGCATACAACATTAGGTATTAATCTTTGTAAACATCCGTTTTTGTAAACGTTCTTCCCTCCTCCCTTACATCTTCAAGTATACTCCGAATACATTTTGTTTGATTGGTGTTTCTCCTATGTATGGTCTATCTACTGTATCTAGTCTATCGCATATTGTGCGTTTGCGCTTCTGAGTTGACTTCATCCCATTACTAGTGCAATCTTTTATGGTCCCCAACCCGAGATCCTGAGGTAAAAGTTTCATATCCTGAGGTAGAGATTCAGTCTACTTTAACAATATTAAAGCAAACAACGTTAGTCATAAGGTTATGTTAAGAGGCATTAGTTATAGAACATATACATTCAACATTGGGTGTTAGTTTTTGTAAACCTTTGATTTGTTAACCCTTCATCCCTCCTCCCCTCGATCCTTAGCTGAATGCCAGCTGCATTCTGTTTGATTGGTGTCTCTCTTGGATATAGTCTATCCACTGTTTCCAGTCCGTCACAAATTGTTCATTGGAGCGACTTTTCAAATATGCTGATATTTTTGCCATTTCCGCCAGATTTGTTACTTTCACAGTCCATTCTTCAATAGGCGGTATTTCCGGATTCTTCCAGTACTGTCCCACCAATAATCTTGCTGCTGTAATTAAGTTCAAAAATAAAGTTGTCTCTGAGGTAGTGATATCCTTTGTGATCCCTAACAGAAAAGCCTGAGGTAGAAATTCTATACGCTTTTTGAAAATGGTTTGGAGTGTCCACCATATCTTCCTCCAGAATGCTTTGATTTTTCTGCATGTCCACCATATGTGGAAGTAGGTAGCCTCCCCGTCTCCGCACCTCCAGCATTTGGGCTGGGTGCCCGGGTAGATGAGTGATATTTTTTTCGGGTCTAGGTGCCATCTATAGAACATCTTGTAGAAGTTTTCCCTTAAGTGTTGCGATTTCGTGAATTCTACATTCCTCACCCAAATTTTCTCCCACGTGTCTATGGCGATAGGGTGTCCGAAGTCTTGCGCCCACTTTATCATACAGTTCTTGACTAGTTCGGTTTCAGAGTCCATTTCTATCAGAGTGCTGTACACTCGTTTGATGTGCATAATCCCCTGTTCTCTGATCTGTTTAATTAGGTTCTCGTCGTTCTGGGAGAAGCCCTTCTTCCTGTCTTCACGCCACCTTGACTGTAGTTGTATATATGATAGCCAGTTACTTCCTATTCCTCTGTTTGCTAGCGTTGCTTGAGATTTCAAGAGGAACCTGTTTTCTTCTCCCAGTACAAGTTCACTGTAGGGCACCACTCCTTGCCCTTGGGATGTGGTCATATCCCCTGTTGCGTGTCCAGGGATCGTCCAGATGGGAATCTTGTCGTGTAGGAGGTGCTTGTATTTCTTCCAGACCCATAGCAGTGGGATTCGTAGTGGGTTCTCCTTGAAGTTCCTATCTGCCTTTTTGTCGTATACTAGGTATGCGTGCCAGCCGAATCGTAGACCATGCCCCTCAACATTCAGAACTCTATCGTTTGTCATGTTGATCCAGTCACTAACCGCCACCAACGTTGCTGCATAGTAATATAGCTTTAGATTAGGCATTTTGAGTCCCCCTCTCTCCCTTGCGTCTTGGATGATTTTTAGTTTCACCCTCGGCCTCTTGTCGTCCCAAATAAATCTGTTGATGCCTTTCTGCCAACTGTCTAAGTCCGCATCTTTCTTGAGTATGGGTAGCATTTGAAAGAGAAATAGAAATCTGGGTAATACATTCATCTTTACTGTCGCTATCCTGCCGAGCAGGGACAGACGTAGCGATTTCCACCTTTCCAGGTCTGTTTGTATCTTATTCCACAGAACCTCGTAGTTATTCTTGTATAATTTCGCATTTGTCGATTCTATCTCCACTCCTAAGTATTTGACTTTCTTGACTATTTCACAACCCGTTATTCTTTCCAGGTTCCGTTTTGCTTTGTTGTCTAGGTTTTTGACTAGCATCTTTGTTTTTGATATATTTACTTTGAAGCCTGACACCCTACCATAGTCTTCCATTATCTCCATCAATTTCCTTGCTGATTGTGCTGGTTGCGACATTGTCACCAGCAGGTCATCCGCAAAGGCACATAGTTTGTATTCTTGCTGTTTAATCTGTATGCCCTGTACATCCTTAGCCGCTCTTATTCTGTTCAGTAAAATTTCCAGTGTTAGAATAAATAGCAGGGGGGACAGCGGGCAGCCCTGTCTCGTGCCTCTCTCTATATTAAATGAGTCCGTTAAGTCTCCATTGACGATGATCTGGCCTGTTTGTTTCTGGTAAATTGCCGTTATGGAGTTGAAGAACTGTGTTCCCATTTTCATCTTCAGGACCAAGTTCGTCAGGAACGGCCAATTCAGTCTGTCGAAGGCTTTTTCTGCATCCACAAACATTAGAGCGGCAGGTATCTGGTTGTGCCTTTGCAGGTACTCTATTATGTTCACCAGCTGCCTCACGTTGGTTTTCATCTGGCGTCCTTGTATAAATCCCCTTTGGTCCGGGTGTATTGTTTTTTGTAAAACAGTCATTAGTCTATTGGCCAAAATTTTTGTGAAGATCTTATAATCTGTGTTTAGTAGTGAGATGGGCCTGTAGTTTGCGGGCTGTGTGTCGTCTTTCCCCTCCTTTGGGATTAATGAGATGTAGGCTGTTTTCCAGGATGGTGGGACCTGGCCTCCTTCTTGAATGCTGGCGAATAGCTTTCTGAGGGGTTCTAGCATCTCCTCCCATAGATGTTTGTAGTAGGTTGCTGTCATCCCATCCGTCCCAGGCGATTTTCCTGCTTTCAGTTGTGTGATCACTGAGTGTATTTCCTCCTTTGTGATTAAGGCATTCAGGGCTTCTCTTTGTGTGTCGGTAATCGCCTGTATCTTTTCGTTTTGTAGGAATTCATCTATCTCTTTGTCTTGTATCTTATCCTCGGCATATAGTTTCGAGTAGAACTCTGTGAAGGCTGTCTTGATGGTTTTTTGTCGGAATTCTAGTTTGCCTTTGTATTCTATCTTTTCAATTATGCGGGATTTCTGTTTCTTTCTTATAGTGTAGGCTAGCCAGCGGCCCGGTTTGTTGGCCTTGCAGAATGTCTTATGTTTTGCATATTGTATATTCCTTGCAACTTGGTCAGCCATCAACATGTCAAATTGCTTTCTTAAGATCTTGAGTCCTTCTTTGGTGACTTTGTCCTCTGGTCTTTTTATTAGTAGCCGCTCCATTTTGCTTATCTCATTTTCTAACTCTTTTCTTTGTTGTTCTTGTTGGCGACGGTGCCAGCTATTCATGGATATGAGGATCCCCCGCATGTACACCTTGCTGCCTTCCCAGATCTGTTCTATCGGCGTTCCGTTGTTCATATGTGTGTTGAAGAATTCCTTCATAGCCTCTTTGCACTCCGCCACCTTGTCTTCGTGTCTGAACAGGTTTTCATTGATTCTCCAGGATCTCCTCTGTTTCGGGCCGTGTCTTAATTCCATCCTTACAGGGTTGTGGTCTGTCAATGTCTTGGGTAGGATTTTCACCGTGTCTAGACAAGTTAGCAAGTCACTAGAAGTTAATATAAAGTCAATTCTGGAGAAGGATTGGTGTCTGCCAGAGAAGAAGGTGAATTCTTGTTCTTTGCCGTGCCTTTTCCTCCATACGTCTGTCAGTTCGAGGTCCTCCTTCATATCGAAGAAGGATTTAGGCAACTTAGAGTGTTTTTGTGGGTTCGGTGCAGTTCTTTTTTTGTCTAGAGCAGTCTCTATGACCCCGTTCCAGTCGCCCATAATGACGTAAGATCTGTAATTAAGTTGTGTTACTTTCTTGTGTAGCTTTTTGTAGAATTTGCCTTGTTGCTGGTTTGGTGCATATACGCCCAGTACTAGAATCTTCTTGTCCTCTTGTGTTATTTCAATTGCCAGGTATCTACCTTGGGGGTCGGACTCTATTAGCTTGGCCATTACATGTTTCTTTACATATATAACAATCCCATTCTTTTTTCTTGGCGCCGCTGCCACAAAGTGCGCGCCTAGTTTGTAGTTGAGCAGATATTTCTGGTCTGCTGCTCTGATGTGTGTTTCTTGTAGGCAGATTATATCGCTGTTATCTTGGTTTAGATAGTGGAGAATTTTTCTCCTTTTCTGGGGGGAGTTCAGTCCGTTCACATTCCAGGTCAAATACTTAGTTGCCATCATCTGTTGCGGGATACTTTTGCGAGACCATTTCTGTTATTTCTCCTGTTGTCTTCTTTGGTCCCGTTCCCATGATATCCGGATTGCTGCTCATATTGGTTTGTGCTGTCTTGCTTTGCTGGTCTGTGTGTTTGGTAGTGGAGCCTGGTAGCTTGTCCTCTGTAGGCTGTCTTGCTGCCTTGTTTTTGTTGCTCCTTGCTCTCTGTGCCCTCGCCTCTCTAGGTTTTCCATTCATTTCCTCTGCCACTGCCCTGATCTGTGCCTCTGCGCTGTTTGCTTGTTGGCCTCGATCCCTCCCGCTTTCCCGTGGTCTAACTGCGTCTTCTCCCGCGGTGGGTTGAAGGCCTCCCGACTTCAGTTCCTTTTCGAGGAAGTCTTTGGCTTTCTGGACCGAGGTCAGGTAGTGTCTCTTGTTTCTATAGGAAAGTGACAGTCCTGTTGGGGTTTCCCACCGGTATCGCAGTGCACGCGATCTCAGTTCTGTGGTCAGGAATTTGTAGTCCTTTCTGTCTCTCAGCATCGCCTGAGGGATCTCTTTCAGAACCTTCACTTCCTGTTCCTCTATGTAGAATGCCTTGTTATAGGAAGTGGCAGAGATGTGGTTCCGGAGCCTCTGTGTTGTGAAGTGGATGACCACGTCCCTTGGTTGCTGCCTGTTCACTGCCCTCCAGGCGCCCACTCTGTAGATTTTTTCCATTTGCCACCCAATCTCATTGGCGCTCCTGCCCAGGAATGTTGCCAGTGCCTCTACAAAGGTCCTGAGCAGGCTTTCTTGGGTTTCGTATGTTGTCTCCTTCCACCCTCTGAATCTGATCGCGAATGACAGTTGCCAGAATTGCATCATGGTCGACTGGTCCTGAACCTCAGCGGTCTGTCCCTCTATGCAGTTTTCCACTTCTTTCATCATCTTTTCCGTATTCTCCCTTGTTTCTTGGAGGTTCTTGTAGTGTGTTTGCATTGCCTCCTTCATTTGTTCCAGGTTTGTGGCCACCGCTTTGCGTTGTTCTTCCCACTTTCTCTCCAGGTCTCTCCCTTGGTCCGCCAGCATCCTTTCCATGTTTTTGTATCTTTCCTCCATCGTCTGTTCTGCCTCTATGCGTCCTTTCTCCGTCTTCGCACTCATTTCTGCCAATTTTCTCTCCATGCCCTCCATCCTTGCCACCATCGTCGCTATCGTCTCATTTAGTGTCTCAATCGTCTCTTGTAGTTCTTGGATCATGCGTGTTGTTGTGGAGTCATGGGTTGGAGTTTGGGTCTGAGGGCCTGTAGTTGGGTGGGGGGGTGTGAGGATGGGGATGGGTGGGGTATTGCCTGGCTGATTAGAGGGCTGGGCCGGGGAGGATGCAGCTCCCTTTGTGTGTGGTGTCTTGGTCTGTTTTGTCCGTCTGGCTGCCATTTTGAGCTTATCCACCCTTAGAGCCACCCCTTAATGTTGAGAGTTGTGGGAGAATTGTTTCTGTGTAAGATTGTCAAGCTGATAGGATAGATTGGGTCTAAGTCTTCTGTGTAAAGTTAGCAAGTGGTCATGTCTTACAGTTCATATGCTACCAGCAAACTAATAGTCCAATAAGGGGTGTAATTTCTCTCCCAATACGCTTTGCAAAACTGGCAGGGATGGCACCAAGTTGAGTGGGTCTGGGGCCTGTGCAAGTGGCCCCCTTCTCAAGGCAACAGTTAGGCTCTAGTCGTGACTAGTCTTCAGGCACTTAAATAGTCAGTCTTTAGGCCCTCGAGTAGTTTCTTTTATTCTGGGGCCTCACCTCAGTCAGAGGAAATTAGCCCTCCTCCCAAACTTTTGAATCCCCCAAGCTCGCTTCAGGCACTTAAATAGTCAGTCTTTAGGCCCTCGAGTAGTTTCTTTTGTTCTGGGGCCTCACCTCAGTCAGAGGAAATTAGCTCTCCTCCCAAACTTTTGAGTCCCCCAAGCTCGCTTCAGGCACTTAAATAGACAGTCTTTAGTCCCTCGAGTAGTTTCTTTTGTTCTGGGGCCTCACCTCAGTCAGAGGAAATTAGCCCTCCTCCCAAACTTTTGAGTCCCCCAAGCTCGCTTCAGGCACTTAAATAGACAGTCTTTAGGCCCTCGAGTAGTTTCTTTTGTTCTGGGGCCTCACCTCAGTCAGAGGAAATTAGCCCTCCTCCCAAACTTTTGAATCCCCCAAGCTCGCTGCCCGCTGTGGGGGAGAAGGAACGGTGTTTCTGTGGGGCCTTTCCCCCCCTTTCTTCCTTGCCGCTCGCCCGCTCGGTCTTCTCCTCCTCAGCCCGCCCGGGTCTTCCTTGCTGCCTCTGGTACCTTATTTGGATCCCGCAGCTGGTCTCTCCCGGCGGCTGGCGTCTCTCGGCTCGCTGCTCGACCCTCGTTGCTGTCCGCTGTCCCGGTCTGCCTTGCCTCTTGAGCTTCGTCCGCTGGTCTTACCCGGTTCGTTCGATCCTCCCGGGGGGTGGGGGGCCTCCGCAGGTCTCGCTGACGCTGCTCGCCGTCTTCTCCCCGCTTCCGCTGGCTCTTTTCGGCTGCGCGGCTTTGCGGTGTCGCGGTTTCTTCAGCTCCGTCGGCGTCCGCTTCTTCGGGGCCTGCCGGCCGGCCGGCCGCCGCCTGCCTCCTCGGCCCCGTCCGCTGTCTTCCCAGGCTCTTCCGCGCTACTTTCGGCCCTGTCCGGGCGCGCCGATGTTCCTCTTTGGAAGCACCCTCTTTTCTGGTGCTTCCCTTTCGCGGTAGTCGGTTTTTTTCGTTAAAGAAGGCGAGCCCCGTTCCGGAGCTTCGCTTAGATCTTTCCGGAAGCTTTTGAAGACCCATTTGTGCCAGCAGGCTTGGGGGGGGGGGTATGAACTGTGTTCTACTCCGGGGCCGAGGAATGTGCTTCCATCCTTGATTGTGTGTTTGAATGTTGTATGTATGGATCCTTGGTTTGTATGTTGTTATTATTATAAAATTTTTATGTGTACCCATATTGTTGTTGTGAGCCGCCCTGAGTCTCAAGAGAGGGGCGGCATACAAATTTGATAAATAAATAAATTTGCACCACTCTGGTGACCCTGAGGACACAGGCAAGCCTCCAGTTGGCCTCAGCGACTCTCCAAAAGAAGGCAAAGGACCAGCTCTCTGCAAGGAGTATAAATCCTTCCATTCCTTACCATCCAGTCGGAGCTGAAGAAGCTTCTGGGATGAGAAGCGAAACGTCTTCAAAGAAAAACAAAGGAAGTCCAGTTGCCTCCTGAAAAATAGCACCTTTGGGAGAAGAAAATTGGGGATTATACAAGGAAAGGGCCCCAGGGTTTTCCAAGCCAGCAGTCCTAAAGCAACAGTTGTCAGTTAGTTTTGCACTGAAGTGTGATAACAAACATTGGTCTTTTTTGTTGTTGTTGTTGTTTTATTTTAATTCTCAAGAAAGGTTTTAAATTAATCCGGTAGTAAAATCAAGTCCATCGTGGTTGGTTCTGCAATTTTAATGGCCAACAAAAGAGAGTATGGACAGTACTCGACTTGCAAGCATTTTGTTTAGTGGCCATTCAAAGTTACAGCAACCTTGAAAAAAGGGACTTACGAAGCATTTGCAGCCTCCCCCATGGTCACGTGATCAAAATTTGGATTCTATTCTATTCTATTCTATTCTATTCTATTCTATTCTATTCTATTCTATTCTATTCTATTCTATTCTATTCTATTCTATTCTATTCTATTCTATTCTATATTCCACTCTACATTCTACTCTACTCTACTCTACTCTACTCTACTCTACTCTGCTCTACTCTACTCTACTCTACTCTACTCTACTCTACTCTATTCTATATTCCACTCTACATTCTACTCTACTCTACTCTACTCTACTCTACTCTACTCTACTCTACTCTACTCTATATTCCACGCTACATTCTACTCTGCTCTGCTCTGCTCTGCTCTGCTCTGCTCTGCTCTGCTCTGCTCTATTCTATTCTATTCTATTCTATTCTATTCTATTCTATTCTATTCTATTCTATTCTATTCTATTCTATTCTATTCTATTCTCCACTCTACATTCTACTCTACTCTACTCTACTCTACTCTACTCTACTCTACTCTACTCTACTCTACTCTACTCTACTCTATTCTATATTCCACTCTACATTCTACTCTACTCTACTCTACTCTACTCTACTCTACTCTACTCTACTCTACTCTACTCTACTCTACTCTACTCTACTCTACTCTACTCTATATTCCACGGTACATTCTACTCTACTCTACTCTGCTCTGCTCTGCTCTATTCTATTCTATTCTATTCTATTCTATTCTATTCTATTCTATTCTATTCTATTCTATTCTATTCTATATTCCACTCTACATTTTACTCTACTCTACTCTACTCTATTCTATATTCCACTCTACATTCTACTCTACTCTACTCTACTCTACTCTACTCTACTCTACTCTACTCTATATTCCATGCTACATTCTACTCTACTCTGCTCTGCTCTGCTCTGCTCTGCTCTGCTCTGCTCTGCTCTGCTCTGCTCTATTCTATTCTATTCTATTCTATTCTATTCTATTCTATTCTATTCTATTCTATTCTATTCTATTCTATTCTATTCTATTCTATATTCCACTCTACATTCTACTCTACATTCTACTCTACTCTACTCTACTCTACTCTACTCTACTCTACTCTACTCTACTCTACTCTACTCTACTCTACTCTACTCTACTCTACTCTACTCTACTCTACTCCACTCCACTCCACTCCACTCCACTCCACTCCATTCCATTCCTCAACCAGGCTTGATATTTATAGTTGTTGACTGTTGCACAGTGGAGTAAGACACTTGGAGGCAAACATAACATAACATAACATAACATAACATAACAGAACAGAACAGAACAGAACAGAACAGAACAGAACAGAACAGAACACAACACAACACAACACAACACAACACAACACAACATAACACAACATAACACAACATAACACAACATTACAACATAACACAACATAACAATGTTACAAAAATATGAGAAAAACAACAACATTTTAGCCCTTTTACAATGTGAACCATTTTCTTTCTTCCTTTTGGGAAAACCAGCATTTATTTTAGAAGGTGCCTATTTTTATCCAGTTTGTAAAGGAATGAAATGGATGCATTCATGGAAAGTTGAGGGCCGAAATTGCTGTGGCTCCATTTTTTTGGGCTGGAAAAAAAATCTATCTAGGGAATTAGAAAAAAAAAACCTCTTGTTTTATTTTCCACCAAGTCCACCACTTTGTAATATTCTCTGGAAATGTTGTTGGGCTTTTTTTTCCCCTTCCATTCGCTCATGTCTGGACAAGTCCCTGCAGTTTCCTTGGCAAAGTTTTTCCAAAGTAGCTTGTCATTGCCTCCTTCCAAAGGATGAGAAGAATGACAGATAGTCCTTGAAATTACAAGCATTCATCTGGTGACTTTTCAAAATGGCCAGGCCAGTGAAAAATTGCCTTATGACCATTTTTCACACTTAACGACCAGTGCAATGTCTCCGTCGAAATTTGGACACTTGGCTGACTCACTCACATTTATGACGGTCGCAGTGTCCCAGGATCATGTGATCCCCTTTTGCCTGTCCCACTCTGGCCTTGGCTGGTCTTGAAAGAGCTCAGGAAGAACTGATTTGGCTGAGATTATAATAAGAGGCCATCAAAAAACCCCAGGAAGTTTGGTGATTTCAAGCTTTGGCCAAGAAAAGCTAGCTAGCTAGCCAATGATGAGAGCCGAGACGAAAGCAAAAAAATAATCTCCAGGAATAAGAAAGGGTGGTTCATGTCTGTGGAGTTTTCAGTCATTTATGGTTATTATCCCAAAGGTGTTTTTTTTTCCAGGAGGCCACTGGACTTTCTTGTTTTTCTTTGAAGACGTTTCTCTTCTCATCCCAGAAGCTTCTTCAGCTCTGACTGGATGGTGGGGAATGGAAGGATTTATACTCCTTGGTCATTTGCATACTTGCAGTCCTTGAGGCCACTTGGAGGCTGACCTGAGTGTGCAAATGCGTGTGGAGTCTTCTTGGAAAGAACTGTGTTGTAGATGATGTTGTTTCCCTCCCCCTCTATTGAGAGAGGGCTGTCCACACCCGTTTGCACCACTCAGATGACCCCGAGGACACAGACAAACCCCCAAGAGGCCTCAACGACCCTCTAAAAAGAAGGCGAATGACCAGCTGTCTACAAGGAGTATAAATCCTTCCATTCGCCACCATCCAGTCAGAGCTGAAGACGTTTCTTCGATGGGAAGCAAAACCTCTTCAAAGAAAAGCAAGGGAGTTCAGCTTCCTCCTAAAAAGAGCTTTGGGATAATGGGTGGTTCAGTCAAGACAAAGGAGAGGATCTGGTTTTCGTAGAAGGAGAAGAAATGAATAAAACATTTCAGGAGCTTGCACTGAAGGCCAGTTCTTTCCGAACATCTGTTGTTGTGCGAGAGAGCGTGCATCTTTTGGTCTTCCTTCAGGTGAATTTAAACAGGCATCAGTGCTAAACTGCAGTGTGATTGATACAGTTTAATCCAAAGTTTATTGTTTGATTCTTCTGACGGGACCTATTTATAGGCTGGTGGAACCTTTGTCAGTACAGATAGTCCTCGACTTGACAATAGTTTCGTGACCGAAGTTAACCACAGCACTTGAAAGAATGACTTAGGACCTTTTTTTCACACTTACAACTGTTGCAGCATCCCCATACTCGTGGGATTTACATTCAGATGCCTGTTAACTGGTCCCTGTTTATGACAGTCGCAGTGTCCTGGGGTCATGTGACTATCTTTTGTGACCTTCTGATAAGCAGTGTTAATGGAAAAGCCAGACTCACTTCCTAATTTAACACCTGCAGTGATTCACTGTCAAGGATGAAACGTTGGCAACTACGTGCCTCTGCGTTTCAACTTGCCTTTAGAGTAAGCAAGGGGGAGGTGTTAACTTTCGAGTGGCTTAGAGGGAGAAATGAAGCTTGTACAATTCCGCCGAAGACGGTGAGAGCCTGAATCCTTTTCAAGGACAGCAAAAGAGGTGCGGGTTTGAAGCAGACAGTTCCCATAACAAAGTGAACTTTATATGGACTTCGTAAGAGGTTGGAGGTTTGGCTGGGAAAATTATTGCTTAAGTCTACGATTTGGTGTTGGAAGCTCAGAGTTAGTTTTGCTTCAACATAACCAAGCAGTGTATTCAATAAACAGTGAGATTTTCAGAAATGGAATGAACCTGAAGTTTTATTTGGATTCTTGAGCTGGATGTTGACATTCACTTATTATTCGTGGCAAGAAAAGTCATAAAATGGGACCAAACTTGCTTAACAAATTTCTTACTTAGCAATACCACTTTACAATGCCTTGGTAAGGCCACACTTGGAATACTGCATCCAGTTTTGGTCACCACAATGTAAAAAAGATGCTGAGACTCTACAAAGAGTCCAGAGAAGAGCAACAAAGATGATCAGGGGACTGGAAGCTAAAACATATGAAGAACGGTTGCTGGAATTGGGTGTGTCTAGTTTAATGAAGAGAAGGACGAGGGGGGACATGATAACAGTCTTCCAGTATCTCAGGGGCTGCCCCAAAGAAGAGGGAGTCAAGCTATTCTCCAAAGCGCCTGAAGGCAGGACAAGAAGCAACGGATGGAAACTAATCAGGGAGAGAAGCAACCTGGAACTAAGGAGAAACTTCCTGACAGTGAGAACAATTAACCAATGGAACAACCTGCCTCCAGAAGTGGTGAATGCTCCAACACTGGAAGTTTTTAAGAAGAGACTGGACAGCCATTTGTCTGAAATGGTATAGGGTTTCCTGCCTGAGCAGGGGGTTGGACTAGATGACCTCCAAGGTCCCTTCCGAGTCTGTTATTCTGTTATTCTTTTTCCTTCCTTCCTTCCTTCCTTCCTTCCTTCCTTCCTTCCTTCCTTCCTTCCTTCCTTCCTTCCTTCCTTCCCTTTCCTTCCTTCCTCACTCCCTCCCTCCTTCCCTCCCTCCCTTCTCCAACACTGGAAGTTTTTAAGAAGAGACTGGACAGCCGTTTGTCTGAAATCGTATAGGGTTTCCTGCCTGAACAGGGGATTGGACTAGATGACCTCCAAGGTCCCTTCCGACTTTATTTATTATTATTATTATTGTTGTTGTTATTGTTGTTGTTTTGTTGTTGTTATTATTATTATATAAATTCTGGGCTGAAGGCTGGTCATAAGTCAAGGATTATCTGTACATTTCCCCAGACGCCTGAGAATTGAGACCCTCTATTGCAGCGGTTCTCAACCTTTTTCAGGCCGAGACCCCACCTGCGCGAGACCGCCACATGTGTGGTGCGCGCACGACAGCCCGAACCGCGTATGCTCGGCGTGACGGGCCGATTCACGCATTCGCGGCGTGCATATGACGGCCCAAACCACGCATGCGCAGCGCGACGGCCCGAACCGCGCATGCGTGGCGCGCGTGCGACAGGCCGAACCGCGCATGCGAGGCACGATGGGCCGAAACGCACATGCGCAGCGCACGCACGATGGCCCGAATCGCGCATGCCCAGCGCGACGGGCCAAACGGGGGGGAAAAATGGCAGACTGCAGTGTCCGGCAACCCCCGTGAAACGGCCGTTTAACCCCAAATGGGGTCGCGACCCACAGGTTGAGAACCGCTGCTCTATTGGCTTAATCAAGATTTGGCATACCATTATTGCTCTCTTGAAGTTTCCTTCTCCAGAGCAAGTTGGAACTTCTTGCCTTTGAATGGATGGCAATGTGAATACGGGTGGCAGCACTCCGTGGCTCTCAAGTTGGGCAGTTTCGATGGATCGCTCTGTCGGATAGCTGATCCTATTGCAGTGGGTGGAGAAGTGCCCAAGGATTACTCAGTGAATGTTTGCTAAAACGGAAAATCATTTTAGAGACAAAGCAGGCTTTTTGCTTTGTGTCAAATGAGCTTTGAATGGGGGGGGAGAGGGAAAAAACCCTTCTCCCAACTCACTACTAGTTCATAATACAGAATAACAGTGGAAAGGATCTTGGAGGTCATCTAGTCCAACCCCCTGCTCAGGCAGGAAACCCTATGTCATTCTGGACAAATGTCTGTCCAGTCTCTTAGAAACCTCCAGTCATGGAACAGCCACAACCTCTGGAGGCAGGATGTTCCACTGGTTAATTGTTCTCACTGACAGAAAGTTTCTCCTTAATTGTAGGTTGAAGCTATCTTTGATAAGCTTCCACCTATTGCTGCTTATTCTGCCTTCAGATGCTTTGGAGAATAAGTTGACCTTCTTTTCTCTGTGACAGCCCCTCAAATATTGGAAGACTCCTAATATATCACCCTTAATTATTCATTAGACTAGACCAGGGGTGGGGAACCTTGGCTCTTTTATGACTTGTGGACTTCAACTCCCAGAATTCCTGAGCCAGTTCTGGGAGTTGAAGTCCACAAGTCATAAAAGAGCCAAGCTTCCCCACCCCTGCTCTAGACATACCTACTTCCCTGAATCATTCATTGTATGTTTTAAGCTTCCAGCACCCTATTTATCTTTATTGTTCTTCTCTGGATTCTTTCTAGATTCTCAAATATAGTTTTTGTATTGTGGTGACCAAACCTGGATGCAGTATTCCGGGTGTGGTCTTATCAAAGCAGTCTAAAAAAGAACCTCACTTGTAGTATGAAATTCCCTGAGCTAAGAGATGCAATCAAAAAAGCTAATGCAATCCTGGCTTGTGTAAACAGAGACATAGAATCAAGATCACACAAAGTATTATTACCGCTTTAAAAAAAAACAACCTAGTAAAACCACACCCGGAATACTGCAGCCAGTTTTGGTCACCATATCACAAAAAAGATGTTGAGAGTTTGGAAAAAAAAATTCAGAGAAGAACAACCAAGACGATCAAAGGCCTGGAGACTAAAACATACGAAGAACGTCTGCGGGACTTGGGTTTGGCTAGTCTAAAGAAAAGAAGAAATAGGGGAGACATGATAGCCGTGTTCCAGTATCTGGGGGGCTGCCACAAAGAAGAGGGGGGCCAGGTTGTTCACCAAAGCACCAGAGGGCAGAACGAGAAAGAATGATTGGAAACTGGTCAAAGAGAGAAGCAAACTGGAATTAAGGAGAAACTTCCTAACAATGAGGACAATCAACCAGTGGAATGGCTTGCCTCCAGAAATCGTGGGCGCTCCATCACTGGAGGTTTTTAAGAAGAGACTAGACCAGTGGTGGCGAACCTTTTAGAGACCGAGTGCCCAAACTGCAACCCAAAATCCACTTATGTATCATCGGGTTCTAGGTGGGTGTGGCCCATTGGGTGGGCATGGCTTCAGTGGTAATGGCAGACTGGGTGGGACTAAAAAGTTCAATCAATTCCAACTTGGCGAGATCTTTATTTTCCCCACAAAAAATTGAAATTGATTGATTGAACCCTTTTTTTTATTTTGCACATGGCGGCGGAGGCCTAAAGCGAAAATGTTTTATAAAACCCAGCTGAAGGCCTAGGACTGGGATGACGGTGCGCGTGCCCACAGAGAGGGCTCTGAGTGCCGCCTCTGTCACGCGTGCCATAGGTTCGTCACCACGGGACTAGACATTCACCTGTCTGAGACGGTATAGTTTCTCCTGCTTGGGCAGGAAGCTGGACTAGAAGTCCTCCAAGATCCGTTCCAGTTCTATTCTATTCAATTAACAGCTTCATAATCTTTTCCTGTTTAACAAGGCTAATAAGTTATCGGAAGTGGTGGTGGCGGTTAAAAAAAAAGCTGATTCGTATCTGAACTATGCATCCGGAGAGGTTTGGCTTGAAGCAGAACGTCATTTTAGAGCGTGTCTAAGAAGATAGAAACCAGTACCAAGCTGGAAGGGATGAAGGAAAGGAAGTAGGATGGTTTTGTTTCGATTTAATTTAGCCCTTGGGCCCATTCATTACTTTTCAAACAGCATGAGGCTTGAATTAGTGCAACATGCTTAGTTTGTAATCATTTTGATCAACACTCAGCCATCGCGAAGGAAAGCGCCACTGAAATCAAAAGGATGTGGTTTAAAGGCAGGCAGAACAGGCAGAAATGTTTGCAAATTAGACGCAGTGCTTCTCAACCTTGACCATTTTAAGGCCTGTGGACTTCAACTCCCAGAATTCCACAGCCAGCAATGCTGGCTGTGGAATACTGGGAGTTGAAGTCCACAGGCCTTAAAATGGTCAAGGTTGAGAAACACTGAATTAGAGTGAGGCTACAGATGATTAATTGGAGTGCCAGCTCGGTGCTCGAACCTGTTCTTTGCAAACTTACGACCTCAGCTGAGGCCAAACTGTCCGTGGCTAAGCCAGACATTTGTTAAGTTGAGTTTCGCCCCATTTTTAAAACCTTTCTCACCAACGTTGTTAAATGAATCCTGGAGGTGTTAGTTAGGTTAGTCCATAGGTAGGCCACCTTGGCTCTTTTATGACCGGTGGACTTCAACTCCCAGAATTCCTGAGCCAGCATGGCTCAGCTTGGAAACCTCTCCCGTTCCCCTCAGCATGGCTGGCTCAGGAATTCTGGGAGTTGAAGTCCACGAGTCGTAAAAGAGCCAAGGTGGCCTACCCCTGCCTAAAGGCCTGAATTTTGATCACATGACCGTGAGGAAAAATATTTAAATATTTAAACCAGGGGTGTTCAAACTTGGCCCTTTTATGACTGTGGACTACAACTCCCAGAATTCCTGAGCCAGCATGGCTCAGCTAGGAAACCTCTCCCTTTCCCCTCAGCATGGCTGGCTCAGGAATTCTGGGAGTTGAAGTCCACGAGTCATAAAAATGCCAAGGGTTAGTCATACTGCTGTTAAGTGAATCTAGCTACCCCGTTGACTTTGCTTGTCAGAAGGTTGCCAAAGGGGATCACGTGATCCCAGGGATACTGCAACTGTCATAAATATGAACCAGCCGCCATCTGAGTTTTGATCATGTGAGCACAGGGACGTGCAATGGTGGTGTCAAACCTCTGGGCTTGCCATGAGCTGGTGGGACACGGGGAGGACGTAGCCAGCAGCTGGCTGACGGTCGCAGGGGGGCCATGACACCGCCCGACTCCCGACAGTCAGCTGGGAGTCGAGTTGGCGTCCGGACGTCGGTGGGGAGCCGGCGGGTCCACTACACACCACCCGGCTCCCGACAGCCAGCTGGGAGTCGGCCCAGCATGCGAACTTCGGCTGGGAGTCGGCGGACTCACCATGCGCCGCCCGACTCCCGAAAACCAGCTGGGAGTCGGCCCAGCCTCTGCATGTTGGCCCGGCTCCTAGAGGTCAGCTGAGAGTTGGCTGGGCTCCCGACCAGCGGCTGGGAGTCGGCGAGGCCGCCAGACACTGCAGGTGCCTCCCTCCAAGGAAACGGACGGCGGAGACGTCCCCACCACTGGCTGGGCATTTGAGCTAAGCCAGCCGGATGCCGGGGGGAGTATGCCTCACCTCAGCTGCCTCTCCCTCCCACCCACCATGTGAAAAATGTATGTGAAAAACGCTCATAAGTCACTTTTTTCCCCAGTGCGGTTATAACTTCAAACCAAACGAACGGTTGTAAATTGAGAACTAAGTGTAATGGCCTGTGACGAGGGGAACTTGACGATGATTTAGTCGTCAAACCACGGAGCAAAGAAACGACGAAGCAGGATGATACACGAACTCAGAAATTTCAGGAGTTATCCGTTGCACGGTAGCCAAATGTTGAAACCTGAGGATCCACAAACCTGGTTTAATGGCGGGACTCTGTTGTGTAACGACCGATGGTTGTTCCTGCCAGGGGGAGAGGTGCACAGCGCTGTATGCTGGCTCCCTCTTGGTTCCCACCTTCTTTGGTGTAAAAAGGAGGTTTTGAAGTGAGTTGACCGAGCCAGTCTTGGAAAAAATAACAAGGGTTTGATGTGAAGGTAATTTTAATATTCTTCTGTCTCACTCCCTTCTCCTTCCTCTTCTGTTGTTTCTCATCCTTCCGTTCCTTCTTCTTTTCCTCCTTCAGTCCCATGTTATCCCCTTTTTTCTATCTTCCCTTTTTCTTCTACCCCCTCCTCCTCTTCCTCCTCCTCCTTTTCCTTCTAGTTTCTCTCTCTCCTCTTTTTCATTCTACCCCTTCTCTTCCTCCTCCTCCTTCCTTTTTCTACTTTCTGTCTCTCCTCATTTTCTTTCTATCCCTCCTCCTCCTCCTCCTCGTTTCTATCTCTCCTCTTTTTCATTCTATCCCTTCTCTTCCTCCTCACCTTCTTTCTCCTAGTTTCTATTTCTTCTCCTGTTCCTTCTAACTCTCCTCCTCCTCCTCCCTTTTTCTACTTTCTCATCATTTTCTTTCTATTCCTCCTCCTCCTCCTCCTCCTCCTCCTCCTCCTCCTCCTCCTCCTCCTCCTCCTCCTCCTCCTTGAACCGGGCTTTTCAACCAGTGGTATGGGTACCACCTGTGGTACATTGGCACCTGGCAGGTGGTACGTGACCATCCTAGAAAAGTGGTAGCGGGGGAGGGGAATGAGCTGAACCGGTGGCAGCACCGCACAAGCCTGAGCGAGAGACGGCTGGAGCTGCAGGGCTGTCAGGGCTCAGCGGAAGCGCCAGGATCAGCACTTCTTCAGGACTGTCAGGGCTCAGTGGAAGCACCAGGATCAGCGCCGGGCTCCAGCTGGAGCTCGGCACTGATCCTGGCGCTTCTGCTGAGCCCAGAAGAAGCGCCGATCAGCTGGAATGTTGCAGCCTCTCCAGGCTCTTGTGATTTACATTCAGATGCTGGGCAATTGATTCATATTTATGACGGTCACAGTGTCCCAGGGTCATGTGAAGTGACCAAAACCTGCTGCAACCACCCAGCAGATGGGGGGGGGAATAAAAACAACCCCCACCCCACCCCCGCTGCCAATCCTCAACAGAAATGCTCACAACAATGAAAACCTCGGACAGGAGGAAGAGCGCCACCGGGCGGGCAGGCAGGTGTCTTGCTCGGCTGTGGCTTGGGGGGCACTTTTTTCAGTGCCATTGTCACTTCGAACAGTCACTAAGAGAACTGTTGTAAGTCGAGGACTACCTGTACTTTATCACTTTTTTCCCTCTTTTTTTTTTTTTGGTCATCAAGTTTTTGACACCTTGCTAGGCGACTGGTGGTCCTCGGATGTTGCCATATCCTAAAAGTGGTACCATGGGTGAAAAGGTTGAAAAGCCCTGGACTAGAACTTCTCTTATTTCTCCTAGCAGTCCTCTGTCTCTCCTCCTTCTCCTTCCCCATCTGCCACTCTCCTTCTTCCATACCCTTTCATATTTCTCTTCTGATTCAGTCAGTTCATTTAAGTAACCCAAAGTCTTTTGGGTGTATTGGCAACCGTCGACACTTTTATTATATCCTTCCAAGGGTGGCAAGAATCTCTTCCCATCTTCTATGCTTGTCCAAGCCAGAATCCTAGGAGAATTAGTAAGGGACAGCTGCTGTTTCTCTAAAGCCCGGCCAGAGATAACCCAGCCTGAGGACCAGGGCAGAACAGGTCACCAAAATCTTGAGTTCAACCTTCAGGAAGCCTTCTCAAAGTTGTCAACAAGTGGTAATTTTTAAGAGGAGGGTACAAGGAATCAATTAAAACCATGGCTGGGAAGAATTATCTTCAGGCTATTAAATCAATTTAATTTTAACCTAATGTAAGTGGCATCAAATTTATTCCTCGTCCTCCGCCAGCTCCTTTTTTTGGGGGGGGGGGAGTTTGCTACCTGCCCTGTCATAAAAATTCAACAGTGCTTTCAAGCAGCTTTTTCCCTGGCTCTTCAATTTGTACCTGCTGGCAGAAAAATATCCCTGCGTGTTTTGCTGCCTCTGTTTCTTTCCTCTGGTTTGAAGAACAAGTTGCGATCGTGTCGTTGTTTTTTTTTGCCTTGCGAAATACCGTTTTTGCATGTTGCGTTGGGTCAAGGCTAGGGGCTTGGTTGCTTTGACAGAAGGAATCACCCCCATTGGTTGGCTGAATTTGGGTCTACAGTTCTAAAATATATAGTATATATTGGAAGCTCAGTGAAGAAGGTAGATCTTGCCCGGAGGATCAAAAGTAGGAAACCTGAAAAAGCACTCTGGATGTTTCAAATGCCTCAAACAAAATTTTGTAATTGGACTGATGGATTTTTGCTTACCAAACGTTGCTCTTGAGCTTTGTGGTTATTTACGTTGGGTGTGCAGAACAGGAAATGCACTTTTTTTTTTTAGTGACAGTCTGGAAGCTTAGATACAAAAAGCGCAGCTCCAGTTGCAAAATCGTGGCCACCATCTTGACTTTTTTGACTCCCTCTGCAAGTGGCTCTGATGAAACCTGAAGTGGTTTTTCTTTTTCTTAAATCTCAGTTTCTTGTCTGTGTTAAAGTCAATATTCAAATGCTCAGTGTTATCAGTCCCACAAAACTTATAAAGGGCGAAAATCTCTCTCTCTCTCCTCTCCTCTCCTCTCCTCTCCTCTCCTCTCCTCTCCCTTCTCTCTTCTCTCTTCTCTCTCTCTCTTTCTCTTTCTCTTTCTCCTCTCCTCTCTCTTCTCTCCTCTCTCTTCTCTTTCTTCTCTCTCCTCTCCTCTCCTTTCATCTCTCTTCTCTTCTCTTCTTTCATCTTCTTTTCTTCTCTTTCTCTTCTCTCTTTCTCTCTCTTCTGTCTCTTTCTCTCTTCTCTCTTCTCTTCTCTTCTCTTCTCTTCTCTTCTCTTCTCTTCTCTTCTCTTCTCTTCTCTTCTCTTCTCTTCTCTTCTCTTCTCTTCTCTTCTCTTCTCTTCTCTTCCCTTCCCTTCCCTTCCCTTCCCTTCCCTTCCCTTCCCTTCCCTTCCCTTCCCTTCTCCTCTCTCATCTTCTTTTCTTCTCTTTCTCTTCTCTCTTTCTCTCCCTTCTGTCTCTTTCTCTCTTCTCTCTCTCTCACTCTCTCTCTTCTCTCTCTCTTTCTCTCCCTCCCTCCCTTTTCACTTTTCTCTTGTAAGCCTGAAACAGTCACAATATGTGTCATGTTCTAGTACCGGGTCTTTGAGGCTGAAAAAGCAAGGCGTAAAGTTATCTCTGTTTTCAAAATTAAACAGCTAATTGCAAGAGTCCCGTTATGTAGGTCATGTATGAAGTAACAGTACACGGATCATGGAAGAAGAGCCCAGACAGAATGGAAATGAAGGCAGAGTGGTAAATGTTTTATAGAATGGAAGTGAGATCCAGGACTGTGCTTGGAGAAATGCAACAGAAAAGTTCTGTTCCTGCTCTTGTGATAGTTTTGAACTGAAACTGGGAGAGAAGGACAGTATGCTTTTAATTGCTTTGTAAGAGCAAATATGGGATTTTTTTAAAAAAAAGTAAGCAAAGTTATCTTATTTCCCAGGGTCCTTTCATTGTTTTGCTAAGCAGACTTAACCTTGTCCTTTCTAAACGTCTGTAGAGTTTCTGGATGGCTCAAAGTAGCTAATCAAGAGAGGATGTTAAAAAAATTGCTCGCTATCCCAATAGTCCTCCACTTACATCCACAACTGAGCCAAAACAGTTCGGTCTCTAAGCGAGAAAGTTAAGTGAATGTTGTCCCATTTCACCACCTTTCTTGCCACGCAGTTCTTAAGTGAACCGCTGCAGTTGTGAAGTTGCAACAAGTTTGTTACGCGAACCTGGCTTTCCCGTTGACTTTGCTTATCCAAAGGTCACAAAAGGAGATCACTGTGACCGTCATAAGTGTGAGTCAGCTGTGAAGCATCCAAATATAAATCACCTGACCACGGGGAGGTATGAATTGGTTGTGAAGTGTCTGAATTTTGATCATGTGATCAATGGAGACACTGCAAAAAGTCCGTAACGGTGAAAAACCGGTCCGCAAGTATCGTTTTTTTCAGCACCCTTGTCACTTTCAACCTGTTGTAAGCCAAGGACTGCCTGTGGTTTATCAGCTTTTTTACCAGAGGGAGTTGGTTTCCTTGCCTGAAAAAAAAAATGCCAGTTAGCTTTCTAGTTTAAAAACTATAAGAGTTTAGGGTGTTCAGCGGGAGCTGGGGCTGCACAAATAGTTGTCAGATGAGTGTGAATTCCAGCTTGAAACGGCCACCACAAAATTCATTAGGCAGTTTTGTCGTTCTCTGTGGTTGTGTGTGAAGGGTAAAAAAGGCAGGGAGGTGGCTGGGCAAAGAGAGGAGACTGCAAATGCCTGTGACTTGGAGTCTCTTCAAGAGACAGTTAGCCGATGCAAGTTTTGCTGCAAGAAATGTAGGCTTTGCAAATAAACATAGTGGGGTTTCATATAATGCAACAGGACAAAAATAGCACAACATTGTAAATTAACAAAGAAAACTTTGGGGGGAAAGTGGGTTTTATAAGACCTCGTGGGAGAACCCAATTATATTTTCCAAGTTTTGTATTCCTAACTTGGAAATTAATATATTCTGGGGATTTTAAAGTGTTTTTTTAAAAAATGTATTTGTTATAAATTTGGAGGTCAAGGAACCTCTGGTGAAGGCATAGCTGCTGTGGGGCACCTCCCGATCCTCTAAATGTAACCTGTGGTTCATAGAGGAAACCATGATATGTATGCAATCTACAGTTTACGGGAAGAGTATCCATGAGCAGGCTTCGTTTATGGATCCCCAGAGGGAGCAACTGTTCCATCTCAAGGTTTTTACAGGCTGAGTCACAAGCCACACATGGCTGTTCCTTCTCTTTGTTTTATCCCATTGACAGCGAGAGAGGGAGGGAGGAAGGGAGGGAGAGAGAGAGATAGGGAGAAAGAAAAAGAAAGAAAGAGAGAGAAAGAAAGAAAAAAGAAAGAAAGAAGGAAAGAAAGAAAGAGAGAAAGAAAGAGGGAGAAAGAAGAAAGAAAGAAAGAGAGAGAGAGAAAGAAAGAGGGAGAAAGAAGTTAGACAGAGACAGACAGACAGATGATAAATAGAAATGATAGATAAATAGAAATAGATGATATAGATAGATAGATAGAGATAGATATAGATGATTGATTGATAGATGAAAGATAGATGATTGATAGATACGTAAATAGAAAGAAAGATAGATAGATAGATAGATAGATAGAAACATAGATAAGTAGAAAGATAAAAAATAGGTAGATAGGTAGGTAGACAGACAGACAGACAGACTGTGTGTATGTAGAGAGTGAGATTGATAGAAATGTATTTAATGTTCAAAAGTATTAGGATAGCAGACTTTTGATAGCATGGCGTTGTATAGTAACTCTGGGCCTGTGTTATGTGTGTGTAAATGTCAGAATTCTCTCTTGTTTCCAGTTATTGTGATCTGTGAATGGGTTAGCAGTCTAGCTGCAGAACAGGCAGGAGGATCCTGAGTTTGTCAACCTGAGTAACAGCCAGTTGATTTCAGAAGGTTACCTAGTGTTGATTTAAGAGGACCTTTGATCCCTCCCTAAACTTGGCCGAATTAAAAAGTCAATCACCCTGCGACAAACGGTAGCAATTTTTGGAAGATCCATCTTTTTAGGGGAAAAAATTTCATTGTTATACAGATGGTCCTTGACTTATGACTAGAATCGGGCCCAGAGTTTTCATTGCTAAGCAAGACTGCCTCGTTTTATGACCTTTCTGGCACTAGTTTTTAAGTGAATCACCCAGGGGTTAAGCGAAGCTGGCTCCCCCGTTGACTTTCCTTGTCTGAAGATCGCCAAAGGGGATCACATGACCCCAGGACACGGCAACTGTCATAAGTACAGGCTAGTTGCCACGCCTCTTAATTTTGATCATGTGATCACGTACTAGACAAGGCTGATCTTGCCCTCTAATTTATAATTAGTTGTCTTCTTCAGCCCATAAACTTGATACCTGGTTTCCAGAGCTCAGTGCTTAGGTAGATATCTGGCTTGGGAAACACTGCCCCCTGTCTGAGCGATCAGGGGGGTACATCGTGGTTAGGAGAACCTTGCTTACCTTCCTCACGTGACCTCTTGCAATTCCAATCTCTGTTTGTTATCATTCCATTCAGCTCCGTTTCCTTGACTGTTACCGGTAGGAGGTCTTTCTCAACCTTGACATTTATCCGGCTTTTATTTATCTACTTTCTGTGTAGATCTGCCTTCCTTTTTATCACTCATGGTTCCTGTTCAAGGACTTCACAAGAAGATACTTTTGGGCATCATCAGCCATTCCAGAAAATTTCCACCCATTCTTTAATTCATACCCGAAGAAGGTAGTTGATAGCTTCGTGTCCACCATAGCAGAAGTTATACAAAAGTTTGCCGAAGGAACGACAAGATACAAACCTAACAGCACAACACAGGCTACCTAAATTTACAACAGCATAAGGAACAGGAGGTTTTTATAGCCATGAGAATGGAATGGAATAAGGAATAGAATAAAGAATAGAGCAGAGCAGAGCAGAGCAGAGCAGAGCAGAGCAGAGCAGAACAGAAATAAGGAGAGTGGAGTGGAGTGGAGAGTGGAGTGGAGTGGAGTGGAGTAGAGTAGAGTAGAACAGAACAGAACAGAACAGAACAGAACAGAAATGAGTGGAATGGAGTGGACTAGAGTAGAGTAGAGTAGAATTAGAAGGGACCTTGGAGGTCTTCTAGTCCAGCTCCCGCTCAAGCAGGAGAACCTATACCATCTCAGTCTAGTCTCTTCTTAAAAATCTCCAGTGATGGAACACCCACAACTTCTGGAGGCAACTTCTGTTCCACTGGTTAATTGTCCTCACTGTTAGGAAGTTTTTCCTTAATTCCAGGTTGCTTCTCTCCTTGATCAGATTCCAACCATTGTTTCTTGTCCTGCCCTCTGGTGCTTTGGAGAATAAGTTGACCCTGTCTTCTTTGTGTCAACCCCTCAAATACGGGAACACTGCTATCACGTCACCCCTATTTCTTCTTTTCTTTAGACTAGCTAAACCCAAGTCCTGCAACCGTCCTTCGTATGTTTTAGTCTCCAGGCCTTGGATCATCTTAGTTGCTCTTCTCTGAACTTTTTGCAAAGTCTCAACCTCTTTTTTTATAGCATGGGGACCAAACTTGGTTTCAGTGTTCCAGGTGTGGCCTCACTAGGGTTTTATAAAGCGGTACTAACACTCCGCATATTTGGAGAAGGAGATATATTCCACTTCAAGGAAACGTGAAAAGTTGGTTCCAAATGATGCATTATGTAAAAAACGTTTCATAATTGAAGCTTGAGGAGCGTGGTTTAAACGAAATGCTCTCTCAAGCAAAGCGGTTTTCGTGGCAGGTGCTCCATAGGCTGTGTGCAGATACAGGAATAGTAACTGGGGCAAATAAATATACGGCGATTTAAAATTAAGCATGTGCTTTTTATCATACTAAATACCAGCCCTGACTTGGGAATGCATAAATATTTCTTTGCTCTGCTCTTCAGATAACCATCTTTTTAATGCCAGACCAAACGCCTGGAGCACCTGCAGATTATATTTGTGAGAAATTGCTTTTAAAAAACTAGCCTTAGTTAACATGGCTGCATTATATTAATCGGCATTCAGCTAGGGAGGATGTTACGTTTTTATGTGTTAAGTCTTTTTCTCTCTCTCTTTAAAGACACTTTTCTTCTTTGTTATCTTCTTTTTAATTCTTTTGTCCTTTTTAAAAACCATTTTGTATTTTAACTTTATTTTATCCTTAGTCCCACATATATTTGAAATATACTTTTTTAGAGCATTGGGAAGATTGTGTTTCCCCCTCCCCAATAGAATGGAATAGAACAGAATAATAGAGTTGGAAGGAACCTCGGAGGTCATCTAGTCTAGTGGTTCTTAATCTTTTTGAACGAATCGCCCCCTTGAGCCAATGAGGGAGTTGTCATCGCCCCCCCTTCCCCATCACCACATAGGGAATAATTCTTCAATTTATGCAAACACTTGTTTTGTTTTCTTTAAAACTGTCATCAGGACGTATCGATGCAACTAATTTATTTCCAGTCTTTTTCCCATAGCTCAACTGCGTGAAAAACTTTGGTGCCGCCCGTCACTTTATTCCCAAACTTCGTGATGCATGTATTTCATTATTATCTTATTTATTCAAGACACTTAAATGTCACGGCCACTGAAAACAAAATTCAGTTGCAAGAAAGTGAAATGCCCGAAAAGAAAAACAGTAATATTTAATGATTGAATTACAAGTGAAATTTAAGACGCAATATATATATATATTCTTTTTAATTCTTTTGTCCTTTTTAAAAACCATTTTGTATTTTAACTTTATTTTATCGTTAGTCCTACATATATTTGAAATATACTTTTTTAGAGCATTGGGAAGATTGTGTTTCCCCCTCGAGAAGTGATGCGTCTTCACATATGTACGGCGTTCTGTACTGAAGCTAGCTGGAGGAACATTGGAAAACACAATTCAATCCACTAATAGTGAGCAATCTGATGTTTTTGTACGACAGGTAGACAGCGACTCACTGTACGAAAAAGTCTCAAAAGTATCCCCAGAACTTCTCACTCCATGGCCCCCATATCGCACCCTTTTTGTTCCTCCGGCCCCGCGTCGCCCCTTTTTGTTCCATCGTCCCCCTGAAAAACGAAATCGCCCCCTGGGGGGCGATATCGCCCAGGTTAAGAACCACTGGTCTATAAGGTGACCAACCGTCCTCCTTTAGGGAAGACAGTCCTCCATTTGTGAGTTCTGTCCTCCCTCGAAAAGTGTCCTCCTACATGTCCTCCTTTTCAATATTTGAAGACTAATCTGCAGGGCTTTTTTTTTTCCTCATAGAACGCTCAGAACGGTGTTCCGGCACCTTTTTTTGATGGTTTTTTTTTCAACTTTCTGCATGAGCTGTGCTACTCCCCCTACTGCCTTTCGAAAGCCAATAGGAATTGCTGCTGAGCATGCCAAAACACCCTTCGCTGCACATTTAAGTTGTCTGCAGTGAAAGCAAATTGGCAGGAACTTTGCACCCCTCCTTGCTACCTGACTACACCATCTCCTAGTTAGTCCCAAAGATACCTGGAGGAGACTAGGGTGGCGATGCCACGATAACTTTCTCTTGATCTTCGGCCCTGTTTGGGCAATAATGGCTGCTGGCACAAGAGGCAGGGGCGGCGGGGCTGCTGCAGGCGGCCGTGTGAGAGGTGGCGATGGCCAGATGCCCCTTGTGCTGTGGGAGACGCAGGTCCTGCTCTACACAGGGCTGCGCAGGGTGGGCAGTGGTGTTTGCGGGGCGGCTGCAGGCGGGGTGTGTTGATGGCGGGCTGCCCCCTGGGGCCGAATCAGGCGCAGCTGGTGCTTTGGGAGCCACGGGCCCCACTCTACACGGCAGGGTAGCAGTGCTGGCGGGGTGGCTGTGGGCAGGGGCGTGGCATGTAAACATAAGTACAATATAAAATGTTATTGTTACAAATGTTTTTTTATTATGCATTTATCATTGTTGCAATGAATGAAATGTTTCTTTTATTTACGATATTTTTTTCTTCAATTTATTTGTGTCCTCCTTTTCATTGTAAAAAAATTGGTCACCTTACTGGTCTAGTCCAAGCCCCCGAGGAAACGGCCTATACCATTTCAGACAAATGGCTGTCCAGTCTCTTCATAAAAACTTCCAGTGTTGGAGCATTATCAAGAGTATCGAGATTGGGAGCCTATCGAAGAGATCCAGCGTAGAAATGAGGAGAAATTTCCTAACAGTGAAAGTAATTGATCAGTGGAACAGCTCATCACTGGATAACTATTTGCCCAGCACGGTATACGGTCTCCCATTTGAGCAGGGGGTTGGACTAAAAGATCTCCAAGGTCCCTTCCAACTCTTTATCCTTCTGTATTCTGAAACATAGTTTAGTTCCTAAACTAAAGCCACTGTGGTGGTTCCCCCAACTAGCCTTGAAATAACTGAAATCTGAAAGGCCACGTCGTACTTTATATTTCGGTAGGATTTTCTTTCATTCTTTCAGCTGTCAAAGTTTCCCCCCGATGAAACTTTTTGACCTTATTCTCAATGCTTAAATTTAAAAGCCCCTTCGAACGAAGAGCTTGCTGACTTTTTTTTCCCCCGTTCCAGATTTTATTTAGCCAATGAAAAAAGTTGGTTTCGATGCTCCTTGGAAAAATTAAAATGCCTCTCGTGGGACGAGTTTTGACCGACCAGTTATACTTGATAAAAAAATTTAAAAAAAAATCTGTTTCCTAAGAAGGAGCTTGCAGATGAGTAAAGTAGAAAATATGTTGGCATTACCATTTCCCCCCTATTCCAGCCTAGCCATAAATTGGTATATAATTCATTACATCTAGATTTTTTAGCATATTAGGCCTTGCTTTTATCTGTTTTCCAGCTGTCCGGTTGCTTTGTAGTTCTAACCAAGTATTTTTTTTTTCTTCTTCCCCATTTAATATTAGGCTTTTCCTTTATTTTGCTGACTCAGAGCACAGATTTTCCAAGAAGAGCAAAAGGAGAAGGACGAACGCTGGATGAAAATTCCTTGCTGTCTCTCTGGTGTTGCTGAAATACTAATTTCTGCTTTTTGGGGCAGTGCATCCATGGAGGCGCTCAAACATACTCCAGGCCCAGGAAGATCGTCGACATTTCCAGACGTTTCTCCTTTATTTTTTCATATATGTTGATGATAACCTTAAGGGTGTTATGCCGGAAAACAAAGGGCAAGTGACTTTTTGGCTAGAACAGTCCTCCCTTTTTACGCAAACAGCCCTTACTTAAGGAGAGAGACGCATCGGCCAATTGGACTGGAACTGCCGGCCGGAATGGAAGCTGGCGTAATCTGGGGATTTAAACTCAACTCGGCGATTCGTTGCTTGGAGAAGACGGCTTTTGAAATGTTCTCCTTCCAGGAATGGCTGTAACCATTGAGAGCCTTCTTGATTTGCCTCTGGAACGATGGCTCCCTCCAGATAGCAAGGAATGACCTGCGAATATCAGCTTTGTGCGTCGTTTGGGAATACGGCCACAGCGCTCTAAGGATGCCTAGGAGAGGATTAATGTTCCAAGCCAAAACTCGGTGGCTTTTTGTCGGGCTGGCTTTGCTGCTGAGTCTGTTGCTGATCATGTATCTCCTGGAGTGTGCCCCGCCGACAGAAAGCAACCGATCGCTTCCCGGCCTCGGAGGTGATCATTTCGGCAAGGAACACTACCAGGCCCTTTTGCAAGAGCAGGAAGAACACTACCAAAACAGGGCCACCAGCCTCAAGCGTCAGATCGCCCAGCTGAAGCTGGAACTTCAAGAGATGAGCGAGAAATTGAAACTGTTGCAGGACAAGAAAAACCCCAAAGTCCAAAACATGGGCTCTCCGGGCGTCAAGGAACAAACTTCCAACGACCTGTTGGAGTACCTGCATTCTCAGATAGACAAAGCGGAAGTGAGCGTCGGCGCCAAGCTGCCCAGCGAATACGCCGCCATCCCTTTTGAGAGCTTCACGTCCATGAAGGTCTACCAGTTGGAGATGGGCCTCACCCGCCACCCAGAGGAGAAGCCGGTCCACAAAGACAAGCGGGATGAGCTGGTGGAAGTGATCGAGGCCGGCCTGGAGGTGATCAACAATCCCGATGAAGAAGCTCAAGAGGAAGAAGACGGAATTGGAGAGCGGCAGCTTTACAGCGAAAGCGATTTTGTAGAAGGTATTTTTGTTTTTTTCCTACCTAGGCTTGGAAAATAATTAATAATAATAATAATAATAATAATAATAATAATAATAATAATAATAATAATAATAATAATAAAGTTGGAAGGGACCTTGAAGGTCATCTAGTCCAACCCCCTGCTCAGGCAGGAAACCCTATACCATTTCGGACAAATGGCTGTCCAGTCTGTTTTTAAAAACTTCCAGTGTTGGAGCATTTACCACTTCTGGAGGCAGGTTGTTCCACTGGTTAATTGTTCTCATTGTCAGGAAGTTTCTCCCTAGTTCTAGGTTGCTTCTCTCCTTGATTCATTTCCATCCGTTGCTTCTTTTTTTTTTTTTTTTTTATTAATTATTTTTATTAAATTTTATAAAGTTTTAACAAATATTAACACAAAAATATAATAACTCAACTGATAACAGAGAAATAACAAATTTAACAAGCAATACAAATAGCTGCTCGGAACCCCCCCCACCACATCCTCCCACAACCTAACCCCTAACCTCCAAACCACCTTCCTCGCCATCCAATGCGGTGTAAAGTTTTCCCGAGCACCTTAGAAAAAAAAAGAAGAAAAAATCTATTCCCTTAATATCCCCAACTACAGTTGAGAAACATAATCTATTACTTATTATCTCCCTCCCCCCTCCCCCCCAGGCTTCCCGGAGTGAATACAGAGTAAAAAAATGCAAGAAACCCCGCTAATCTACTATTTAGTAACTATTTATCTATATATCATATCTAATTCTTTCAATTGATATTTCTTTTGCGTATAATCAATCCATTTTTTCCAATCCATCAAAAATGTTTCATTTGAGTGGTTCTTCAGGTAGGCTGATATCTTAGCCATCTCAACCAGATGGGTAACTTTTAATGTCCATTCTTCAATAGATGGTATTTCAGATGACTTCCAATATTGACCCACCAACAGTCTTGCGGCCGTAGTCAAGTTCAAAATCAACTTAGTCTCTGTGGTGGAACAATCCTTTGTTATACCCAACAAAAATAACTGTGGTACAAACTCAATACGTTTTTTCAAAATATTTTGAAGAATCCACCATATTTTTATCCAAAAAGCCTTAATTTTTTTACATGTCCACCAAATGTGAAAATAAGTTGCATCCAAAGATTCGCATCTCCAACATTTGGGTTTCAAATTTGGATACATAAGCGACAGGCCGATCAGGTTGCCAGGAATATACAATATGCTAAACATAATACTTTTTTTAATGCTAATAAACCTGGCAGATGGTTGGCTTATATATTAAGGAAGAAACAAAAATCTCGTTTAATTGAGAAGGTAGAATATAAGGGGCAAGAAGTATTTCATCAGGATGCTATTAAGAAGGCTTTTCTAGAGTTCTATACCAAATTGTATGCTGAAGAAAAAGTTCAAGAGCAAGAGGTAGATGCCTTTTTACAAAATCAAAATGTTATGGAAATTACTTTGGAACAAAGAGATAGATTAAATGCTGTGATTAGATCAGAAGAAATTATTGACGCAATTAAGCAATTGAAATTGGGAAAATCTCCAGGAACTGATGGTTTTACTACGATTTATTATAAGTGTTTACAGGAGGAAGTGGTCGAACATTTGAGGGAGTTATTTGTGAATATACAAGAAGGTGGTCCGGTTCCACCCTCCTGGAAAACGGCTAATGTTTGTTTGATTCCTAAAGAGGGTAAAGATAATTTACAAGTAGAAAATTTTAGACCTATCTCATTGTTAAATACGGATTACAAGATTTTTGCAAAAATTTTGGCCAATAGATTAATGACAGTTCTGACACAGAGGATACATCCGGATCAGACTGGTTTTTTACAAGGGAGACAAATGAAAACCAATGTCAGACAACTTGTTAACATACTGGAATACTTGGATAAACATATTCAAGTGCCGGCTGTTTTAATGTTTTTAGATGCAGAAAAAGCTTTTGACAGATTGAATTGGACATTTCTGCAAAGGCTTGTGGTAAGGATGGGAATGGGGGACCAGTTTATTAATTCTATAACAGCTATATATCAGAAACAAACAGGACAGATTATAGTAAATGGTCAATTAACAGATTTGTTTAACATTGAAAAGGGTACTAGACAGGGTTGTCCCTTATCTCCTTTATTGTTTGTTTTAACCTTAGAGGTCTTATTGAATAGGATTAGAGCATCAGAGGAATTAAAGGGGGTACAAATTAGAAAACATGATTATAGATTATGTGCCTTTGCAGATGATTTACTTGTGACATTGACTCAGCCAATGTAATCGGTTCAGAGTTTGATGGAAATTATTCGAAACTATGGAAAAGTATCTGGTTTTAAATTAAATTTATCCAAGACAAAGATGTTGGTCAAAAATTGTGATAATAAATTAAAACAAGATTTGGAAAGAATAACGGGATGTGAGATAGTTAAAAAAGTTAAATATTTAGGAATTTATATAGAAGCCTCAAATGGTAAATTATATAAGAATAATTATGAGTTCTTATGGAGTAAAGTTCAAAAAGAAATGGAGAATTGGAAAAAACTACAATTATCTATCCTGGGTAGGATAGCCGCTATTAAAATGAATGTATTACCGAAATTTTTATTTTTATTTCAAATGTTGCCAATACTTAAAAAGGATGGGAATCTTGATGAATGGCAGAAAGGTATAAACAATTTTATTTGGGATGGCAAGAAACCAAGGGTTAAACTTAAAATTATTCAAGATATAAGAGAGAGAGGTGGAATGAAAGTGCCTAATTTCAAATTATATTATTATGCAGCAGTTCTAGTGGCAATAAGTGATTGGATTAATTTAACAAATGAAAGAATACTGAATATAGAAGGATATGGGTTAGTGTATGGGTTTCACGCCTATTTAGTTTATGATAAAAAATTGGATAGGGGTTTTAAAGAGCATATATTAAGAAACTCTGTGATGCGTGTCTGGAAAAAGTATTATTATAAATTAAATGGTAAAATTCCTTTATGGACTGTTCCCAGACATGCAATACAGAGTGTGGGTATACAACAAATTCAAGACGTGGAGCCCTATGATAAACTCTTGAATAAAGATGGGAATAGCTTAGAATTGAAATCACTAGACAGATTAAGGGAGGAAGGTATAGCTCATAATTGGTATCATCATGCACAACTTCAAGCCAGATGGCAAAAAGATGTTAAGATGGGTTTTTCTTTAAAGGATGAAAAATTGATTATACAGATTAGAGACCAAAGAGCGATGCATATTAAAAGAATATATGACGCTTTAATTGAAATTGATTCTGAAAAGGAATTAGTTAAAGACTGTATGATCAAGTGGGAAGGGAATTTTGGACATTCAATCAGGATGGAAACTTGGAAAAGAATATGGGTGAAAAATGTTAAGTTTACACAAGCTCAGCATTTAAGAGAGAATTTTTATAAAATGTTTTATAGATGGCATTTAGATCCATCCGTTGCTTCTTGTCCTGCCTTCAGGTGCTTTGGAGGATAGCTTGACTCCCTCTTCTTTGGGGCAGCCCCTGAGATATTGGAACACGGCTATCATGTCATCCCTAGTCCTTTTCTTCATTAGAGTAGACATACCCAATTCCAGCAACCGTTCCTTATAGGTTTTAGCCTCCAGTCCCCTGATCATCTTTGTTGCTCTTTTCTGCACCCTTTCCAGAGTCTCCACATCCTGTTTACATCGTGGTGACCAAAACTGGGTGCAGTATTCCAAGTGTGGCCTTACCAAGGCCTTGTAAAGTGGTATTAACACTTCATGTGATCTTGATTCTCTCCCTCTGTTAATGCAGCCTAGCACTGTGTTGGCTTTTTTGGCAGCTGCAGCACACGGCTGGCTCCTATTTAGGTGATTGTCCACTAGGACTCTGAGATTCCTCTCACAGTTGCTACTATTGAGCTACTATTAAGAGTTTGCAGGAAGGCATTCCGCACCGATTAAGTCCAGGTTGTCCTCGACGTACGATCACAGTTGAGCCCACAGTTTCTGTCACGAAGCGAGACTTGAGTTTTGCCCCCTTTTACGACCTTGCCAACGGCGGTTAAGGGAATCCTTAAAGTTGTTAAGTGAATCTGGCTTTCCCACTGGCTTCATCGATCAGAAGGTCGCAAAAGGGATCACATAACCCTGGGACACTGCAACTGTCATAAGTACAAGCCAGTGGCCAAGTGCCCACATTTTGATCATGTGACCTCCCAGGGATGTTGCCACAGTCATAAGTAAAATAATCCCAAGTCGCCTTTTTCGGTGCCACTGTCATTTCAAACGGTGACTAAACAAGCTGTTATAAGTTGAGGACTATCTGTAGGACAGTTAACGGAACAAAAGGCGGAGCTGTTTACGTGCTCACCAATAGTTCGATTGTGATCGAATGCTAAAAATGTTTGAATAGGTAGGTGCTGGGGTCACCATCAGCAATTAGGTAATGTAACAGGCGTGTTCACAAGCTCTGTGTTGAGAATCGGTTTATTAAAGAGGGTGTTGGGCTTTAGTGTGTTCAACTTTTGATGTATGTGATACTGGCAGAATTTACAACAGCTTGACGAGAAATACTGTTTTCAGCTGTCCCACTTGGTTCGTGCAGTAAATAAAGACCGCTGGGACATTTCTTTTCTCCAAGAGTGTAATTTATTAGACCAACATGGTTACAGAAGTAGCAAAGCCAACTCTGATATATATCGCACGCAAATAGCGTAGTTAATTTTTCCCTCCCCCCCCCCGGCCTTCCCGTTATTATTATTTACCTTCCAAGCAGCTGTCTTCATTTTGTTTGAGGAACGGACTCTACGTCTTGCAGACCTTCCCAGCAAGTGACCTTGGGACGCTGGCATTGTCTCCGAGCCGGTGTTTGCATTCTTTTGTCTACCCCACCCCACCCCACCCCATTTACCTTCTTGTGTTCCAATTCTTTCCCTCCCACCGTTGCTGTTGTCATGCTGTGAGCAGAGATTGCGAAGCGAGCTGGATTGCAGCACTGACACCCAACCTCGTCCTTAAAATCTCACCTATCTTAAAAAGACTTAGAAAGTTCTCTTTAGGGCTTCCCTTCCTAACAATTCAAGTTGTCACTTATCATCTTTACTTCCATCTCTGAAAGTTGGAGGAGATCTTGAGAATCCCAAAGGGGCTTTTTTTCAAGAGGCAGTTGGACTTCCGTGTTTTTCTTTGAAGATGTGTCGCTTCTTATCCAAGAAGCTTCTTCAGCTTTGACCAGATGGTGGGAATGGAAGGATTTGAATTCCTTGCAGACTGCTGGTCATTTGCATCCTTTTAGAGAGTCGTTGAGGCCACTTGGAGGTTTGTCTGTGTCCTCAGAGGTGCATTTTCAGGAGGCAACTGGACTTTCTTTGTTTTTCTTTGAAGATGTTTCACTTCTCATCCAAGAAGCTTCTTTGGCTCTGACTGACTGTGGGAAATGGAAGGATTTATACTCCTTGCAGACAGCTGGTCATTTGCATCCTTTTAGAGAGTCGTTGAGGCCACCTGGAGGTTTATCTGTGTCCTCGGGGTCACCTGTGTGGTGCAAATGGGTGTGGAGCCTTCTTGGATGCAGGATGTTTTTGAGTTATTGAGAACGATACATAACCAATCTTTTCGAAAGATTTCTTTAAAAAAAATTAAATCCATAGGACATTGAGGGCTACCTGAAAAACCAACAATACTCCTGTTGGATGTATTTTCTTTGGGGAGGGCTCTCTCTGAGCTTGGTTCATCAGGATATTCATTATCAGCACAGCACTGATGATGTAACCTAGTTTGGTAATGAAATGTCTCCAAGAAACCAACGAGGCTCAGAGGTGCTCTCTCAGCCTGGTTGGTTTCTTGCAGACATTTCATTACCAAACACCGAGAATTCCACATTTTAACGCGGAGCTTCAAAGATTCTCTTCCATCTTGTTGTTCCAGTTGTTGTTACGGTTGGCCATCGAATTTTTTTTCTAAACTAGAAATCTACATCTTCACGGTTTTGTGACTTACCTGCCCTGCATGATTATTAACCATAGCTCTACCTAAGATTTGAATGCCAAATGAGCTGTCAAATATTCAGTAATTCACAACATATGGCTTGTGGGTTGTGCTTTAGCTGTCTGCCAGTGTCTCCATTAACTACATGTTTATTGACAAATCTTGCTCAGTATTTGCAATCTGTTCTAGGAGTTCTTAAGCTAGGCATACTTTGAGCTTCAGTCTTAAATATTTCTTGCTGAGTCTACTAAACGACCCACACAGTTTGCTTTGGCAAAACACAGTGGTCATCATTCTTTGATCTTCTGCTTCTCTTCCTCCAGTTCATTAGCTGGGTCCAGACAGTGACTCATATTAATAGTCAGCAAATTCTAATGCTTTAAATGCTTTTAAGTTGCCTGAGACACATGAATAAATGGGATTTTCTCAGCTTCCTCTGGCGTTTTGAAACTAAGATAGAATATGTCTTCAAAGAAGACAAGTATTCAAGACCAGTTCATGAGAGCGGTGTGAAACAGCTTAACCAGTTGGTTTTTCTGGTTTCTAAGAAGCTTATAGTGGTAATGTCAACATCCAGCTCAAGAATAAAAAATAAAACTCCAGGTTCAATCTGTCTCCGAAAATCTTACTATTTATTGAATACATTGTGTGGTACTGTTGAAGCAAAACTAACTCTGAGGCTCCAACACCAATAATTTTCCCAGCCAAACCCCCAGCGTCTTACGTAGTCTTATGTAGTCCATATAAAGAAGTTCACTTTGTTATGGGAACTTTCTGCTTCTGTTCTGGATCAGCTAGTTAGATGAGAACTATATGGTAGAATGTTTGACATTTATTGGGTTAAGCGCTGTCTCTTTAAGAGATAGCTTATGAGTAATGTAGTTTAGCTATTCAGTAAATCCCATGTTAACAGATCAGTAGGAGGGGCTACTAAGTTCATCACAGGATATCCTGACTACGTGCCAGTTTAGAATGTCTTTGTCTGAGATAAACATGGGACCACTGGAGGACACACATGGTCCTAATTAATGCTAGATGTGATGTGAAGGAACTATTGATTTTTTTACCTATAAAGATGAACATATATGCAACATTCATGATGAAAACTACAGAAATCGTGAGTTCTGACCAAATATTCCTGAATAAATATGTGTTTTACAATTATCTTTATTGAGTCATCTGTCTGGGCTTGAATTACAAAGCATCATAGTTCAGGATCAGAATAGTAAAAAATCAATAATTCCAACTGGACTTTCTTGTTTTTTTCTTCTTCTGAAAGCGTTTCGCTTCTCATCCATGAACTGAAGAAGCTTCTAGGTTGAGAAGTGAAATATTTTCAAAGGAAAAAACAAAACAAGAAAGTCCAGTTTTTATTTTTATTTATTTTTATTTTCTGATTTCTATACCGCCCCTCTCCCGAAGGACTCGGGGTGGTGTACAGCTCAAAATTAAAAAGATATCAATATACAAAAATTAAAATAATTAAAAATAAATTAAACAATTTGGCCATAAATCCCATTTAAAACCCAATACATTATATATCTTAAAAATGACTCAATCCCCTAAAACAATTTTAACCTTGCTGGAACCGGAGCTTCTATGCCAGGCCGGCCTGTCGAAAAAGGAATGTTTTCAATTCCCGACAGAAGGTACGTAAATCCGTCATCGTACGGAGTTCGGGGGGGAGCTCGTTCCAAAGTGTAGGAGCTCCCACAGAGAAGGCTCTCCCCCTGGGGGTCGCCAGCCGACATTGTCTGGCCGACGGCACCCTGAAGAGGCCCTCTCTGTGGGAGCGTACCGGACGGCGGGAGGTATTTGCTAGCAGCAGGCGGTCCTGTAAGTATCCGGGTCCGATGCCATGGAGTGCTTTAAAGGTGGTCACTAACACCTTGAAACGCACCCGGAAGGCCACCGGCAACCAGTGCAGCTCACGCAGGAGCAGTGTTACATGGGAGCGCCAGTTGCCAGTTCCCAGTTGCCTTTGGGAAAAATTACCTTTGGGACAACGATGACCTGGATGATTGAGAATCCCCACAGACCTCACAGTGGTAGCTTCACTTGATTACTAGATCTTTAGACAGCAGGATGGAGAAATTCTCTTTGGGATGCTGCTTAGATTCCAAAACACACTCGTAAAACATGATTTTATTGTCTCACTAAAAATATTTACGGTAGAGATTGCATTGGACCATTTCCAAGATGTGAGGTCAGATCCTCCAGATCTCCACAGGCATAAAATATCTGCAGGTTTGTAGTTATTTAAGATGCTGGTTGATATTCCGCTCCTCTCTGAATATCACCCTCTCAAATTACAACATTTTCGTTCATGCGGTTCATTCTTGAATACCCAGGACACGTTCTCTGCGCGCTGAGCTTGGCTTCCTAGTGTAATTTCCTATGACAAAAAGCCTGGAGCTCAAAACCAGGCAAGGCCAGATGCTTTTTAGACTCGGGGTTCAGGTATTATTAAATCGTTCTTTCAGTTCTTACGGGAAAACAGTAAATTTTTAGAGCAGTCAGTTTTGTAACTTACGGCTTCCTTTGGCCAACCCTGAGTTCCTTACTTTGGACAGCATTAGTGGCGAGGAGAGAAGAAGTGGTACCGTTTAAACCCGTTTTGGTCGGCTTGTTTGAGACTGTTCATGGGTCAGCCTGGTAATTGTGCCTTCCCCTTTTTTTTAGATTTCAACAGGATGAGAGGTTTAGCATGTTGTAATTTAGTTGAAACAGGCACTGACTTGTTTCAGAGAAACAGGAAATTCACCCCTTCCTGGTCAACAGTTAGCTACTCTGTTTGATGTTCCTGACAAGTCAACTCTTTTTGACCAATCTGTTGGTGTGTTTTAATGTCAGTTTCAAGGATTTAAACTTTAGGAACAGTGTACACCAGGCTAAAAAGTCCAATTGCCCCACGCAAAGATTGGCTTCAGGTTTCCAAGCCTTCCCAGGATTTGAGTTGTTTTGAAATCATATTCCTTATTATTTTTTTACAAATAACTACAGGCAGCAAACATATCCAACAGAGGTTCTTGAGCTCAGAGTTTCCTGCTTTATAGCCTTCTTTCTTTCTTCTTTCTTTCTTTCTTTCTTTCTTTCTTTCTTTCTTTCTTTCTTTCTTTCTTTCTTCTTTCTTTCTTTCTTTCTTTCTTTCTTTCTTTCTTTCTTTCTTTCTCTTTCTTTCAAATTTTGTTTTTTGCACTCTTCTAATTTAACTAGAATAGTTAGCCATCTCCCTCTTCTTCGTTTCCTTCCTTCCTTCCTTTTCTTTCTTTCCCCTTTCCTTTCCTTTTCTCTTATGAAATAGTTTTTTCTTTCTTTCTTTCTTTCTTTCTTTCTTTCTTTTCTTTCTTTCTTTTCTTTCTTTCTTTCTTTCTTTCTTTCTTTCTTTCTCTTCCTTCCTTCTTTCCTTTCTCTTTCTTTCTTTCTTTCTTTCTTTCTTTTTCTCTCTTTCTCTCTCTTTTTCTTTCTTTCTCTTTTTCTCTTTCTTTCTTTCCAAATTTTGTTTTTTTGCACTCTTCTAATTTAACTAGAATAGTTAGCCATCTCCCTCTCCTTCCTTCCTTCCTTCCTTCCTTCCTTCCTTCCTTCCTTCCTTCCTTCCTTCCTTCTCCCTCCCTCCCTCCCTCCCTCCCATCCCTTTCTTTGTCAATAACAACAAAATTAATATGGATTCTCCATTCACCCAATCCTCAGCCCAAATACTCAACAGTTCATAAATAGATACTTGGGGAAAAAGATAATTTGCGAAACGTACTAGATTTTGCCAAAGCACTAAAGACATTTTGAACACCTCATTCCTCTTAAGTAATTACCTGGGGTGAACATGGGCATATATCCCCCCCCCAAAAAATCAGAAAACCATAACTCTTTGGAGAAAGAGTGATTCTCCTCTTAATTTGGGTAGTTTTTTTTTTAAAACATATTTGCTGTTTTATCCTGCATCCTAGCTAATGCTTTTGAGGGCTTACTGAACAGACTAACCAAAAAGGAGAGGGAAAAAAAAGTTTCTTTAAAAACCGAAAGTGACAAAAGAAGGAACAGAACAAGGATTTGATAAGCAGTGGAAAGACATGGCATGTCTCAGCTGCTTTGCTCAATGTTCTTGCTTACTTACATGCTAGCTAACAAATCTTGTAATTCTTATTCAGAGTTGTCCAGGTTGGCAGGAAGTTTTTGCACGCCAGAATTAACATCAGATGTACCCTGCCATGGGAATTTTGCAGCCACTTGGGCTCTCTTCTCTTCTCTTCTCTCTCTTCTCTTCTCTTCTCTTCTCTTCTCTTCTCTTCTCTTCTTCCTTCTCTTCTCTTCTCTTCTCTCTTTCTCTTCTCTTCTCTTCTCTTCTCTTCTCTTCTCTTCCTTCTCTTCTCTTTTCTTCTCTTCTCTTCCTTCCCTTCCCTTCCCTTCCCTTCCCCTCCCTTCCCCTCTCCCCTCCCCTCCCCTCTCCTCCCCTTCCTCTCCTCTCCTCTCCCTCTCCTCTCCTCTCCTCTCCTCTCCTCTCCTCATTATGCAGCCACTTGGGTCTTTCACTCCTCTCTCTTCCTCTCTCTCCCTCTCTCTCCCCTCCCCTCCCCTCGCCCTCCCCTCCCTCAATATGCAGCCACTTGGTCTTTCCTCTCCTCTCTCATCTCCTCTCCCCTCCCCTCCCCTTCTCTCCTCTCCTCTCCTCATTATGCAGCCACTTGGATCTCTCTTCTCTTCTCTTCTCTTCTCTTCTTTCTCTTCTCTTCTCTTCTCTTCTCTTCTCTTCTCTTCTCTTCTCTTCTCTTCTCTTCTCTTTCTCTTCTCTTCTCTTCTCTTCTCTTCTCTTCTCTTCTCTTCTCTTCTCTTCTCTTCTCTTCTCCTCTCTTCTCCTCTCTCTCCTCCTCTTCTCTCTCCTCTCTTCTCTTCCTTCTGTCAGTTCTTGAGGATGTTTCATGTCTAGCTGGAAAAAAAAAATCCGCAATTGCTTGCTTTTGGGTTTTGTTTTTTTTCCCTTGTAGTCTCTAAGTATCTTGAAAAAGCCAGCGTATCCATATACCAGAAAATCCTTCAGGGAGATTTTCCTTTGAACGGCTTTGTCATAAATTTGAATTTAGCACTCCATTCCTATCTCCAGTGACGTTTATCCCTCCATCTGCAATTGATCTGAGTCTGTGAAAGAACCTTTCATAAAATTCTTCCTTGAAACTTTTTGCCCTCAAACCGTAGATGGTTTTTTTTTTTTGCCGTGCAATTCTTTGCAGCCTTTGTGGTGCTGATTAAATTTAAATTCTTGAACCAAACCCTCAGCTTTATCTGAAAACCCATTGAAGTTGATTGCCAGTCTTAAATTCATTCCGTTGTTCTATGTCACTTATTTTTCCCTGTGGTTCAGAAGATGCAGGAGGAGCACCAGAAAACGCCTCTTTTAAAAACCGCAGAAAAGTGGCATTCCTGGAGGTTAGAGTTGATCTCCACACTGCACAGATAGTGCTTGACTTACAACAGTTTCATTTAGTGACCGTTCATAGTTACGACGTCCCTGGAAAAAAGTGATTTACGGCCATTTTTTTTTTTCAAACTTGCATCCCTGTGGTTAAAATTCAGACGCTTGGCAACGACTCATATTTATGACCGTTGTAGTGTCCCAGGGTCATGTCATCCCCTTTTACGACCTGACAAGCAAAATCAACGGGGAACATAGTTTTACTTTACCGTGTTACTTAACTTACTAATGGCAGTCTTTCATTGAACAATTGTGGTGAGAAACGTCGCAAACTGGGGGGGGGCAAAACTCACTTAACAAATGTTTTGCTTAGCGACATAAATTTTGGGGCTCCATTGCGGCCGTATGTCGAGGACCACCATGGTTTACTTACAGTAAACACGCTGTTGTGTGCGTGAGCGATTGTGTTCATGTTACAAGTCCGCATAGTTTGTTTTAAGCGCCGTGTCTTCCCCAACCCAACATCTACCATAGATTTCAGCAAGCCTGGCTAGCTATCCTGCAGCCCATGGATCTAAAATCTATGTAATGCTTCCTTGCACTTAATAGGATGTCTAAGATTTTATCCACACCTCAGGAGGGAGTTGAAATTCGCGCACCTTAAGGTTGCCAAGTGTCCTGGTTCCGACGGATGAAGCTCTTCAAAGAACTTCGAGGCATTGTTTACCTTAAAGAATCTTTATTCAAGTAGCATTATTTATTTATTTATTTATTTATTTATTTATTTATTTATTTATTTATTTATTTATTTATTTATTTATTTATTTATTTATTTATTTATTTATTTATTTATTTATTTATTTATTTATTTATTTATTTATTTAGATTTCTATGCCGCCCTATTCCAAGAACTCAGGGCAGCTTACAACATGGATACTCACATGAAGAAATCTGGCATTAAAATGCATTACAAAACCCATTAATTGAAACCAATCATCCTAAAACAGACATACAAACATACATACACTGGCTGGGGCAAGGTGTTAACTGCCCCAGGCCTGTCGGAAAAGATGTGTCTTCAATAATTTGCGATAGGCGGAGAGGGTGGGGGCAATACGGATCTCCTCGGGGAGTTGATTCCAGAGGGCCGGGGCCGCAACAGAGAAGGCCCTTCCCCTAGGCCCCGCCAGGCGACACTGTCTGGCTGACGGGACCTGGAGAAGGCCGACTCTGTGGGCCCTAACCGGCTGCTGGGATTCATGGGGCAGCAGACGGTCCCGTAGGTAACCTGGTCCGATGCCATGTAGGGCTTTATAGGTCATAACCAACACTTTGAATTGCGTTCGGAGACCAATTGGCAGCCAATGCAGCTCGCGGAGTGATGTTGAAATGTGGGCATTTCTAGGCAGGCCCAATACTGCTCGCGTGGCTGCATTCTGCATTACCTGAAGTCTCCAAACGTTTTTCAAAGGTAGCCCCATGTAGAGAGCATTGCAGTAGTCGAGCCTCGAGGTGATAAGGGCATGAGTGACTGTGAGAAGAGACTCCCGGTCCAAATAGGGCCGCAACTGGTGCACCAGGCGAACCTGGGCAAATGTCCCCCTCGCCACAGCCGAAAGATGATGTTCCAGATTTAGCTGTGGATCGAGGAGGACACCCAAGTTGCGGACCTTCTCCGAGGGGGTCAAAAACTCCCCCCCCAGGGTGATGGACGGACAGATTGAATTGTCTTTGGGAGGCAAAACCCACAGCCACTCCGTCTTGTCGGGGTTGAGTTTGAGCTTGTTAGCACCCATCCAAACCCTAACAGCCTCCAGACATCGGCACATCATTTCCGCTGCTTCATAGCATTGGCACCTACGTAGTCCAAGCCAAAATATGAATTCCCCTCCCCTGAGCATGTAGTATCAAAGCACAATTCCCTCCTCTAATTAACAGTTATAAATCACATTCTCCAATTAGTTTGAAATGCAGGCTTTCCATCCAGTTCTCCAGCCCACCAGTTCTTATCATCTCTTATTTCAAAAAACCTTGGTTCTCACACCAGTTACAATATTGTTATGTCTAACTAAACTCCCATGCACATTCCTCCTCCTCCTCCCCCCCCCCAGTATCATCTAATTCTAACTCTTAATTCTAAGAGTAAAACATAAGAAGGAAAATGGCTGCATCTCCATCTGTTGTCAAAGCAAGAACATCCGACGTTAGCAGCGTTGACACCAAGTTTGAAAAACACTTAAGTTAAATTATGGCAATTGCCTCTTTCTCAAACCGAACCTGGAGAACAACCTTCCGGCTAAATCAGAGGTGTCCAACCTTTCTCAGTTTGCGGACTGGAGGGAAAAGGAGGGGGAGACATTTTACGCGCGCACAAACTGGGCCACGAGCACACGCGATGCAAACTTTCCACCCTGTGCTGTATTTTTGCGTGCCAGAATTTACAACGGGCAAGTCACGTTTTCTGGAAAGGAAAAAAAAAACCCTTTCCCTTAATCTCGAAGTTGCAAGAAACGTTTGAGCTGCTTTGCAGAACCGTCTCTCAAGCAAGATTTGACCCTAACATTTACCCTGTTTGGCGAAAGGCCTTGAAACGGACATCCTCCTATGTGTACGAATGACATATTTCTTTTGCGACCTGCGAAATGGAACTTTTCATTATTTTTTTTCTTGAACATTTCAAGGGCGTTTTTTAAAATACGTACCCTGTCTGGATTCTAATCCCAAGTCTTTATAAATGCCAGGTTTCATGTATGAAGGCCCGGATTGCTAACTCATGCTAAGTTGCAAATGTTTAAACCGTGGTTAGTGGGCTGGTTTTGTTGAGCAGGTTCCTGTATAGAGATAGACCTTGACTTACGAGCCCAACCTTTCTGTTACTAAGTGACACATTTGTTAAGTGAATTTTGCCCCAAATTTACAACCTTTTGTGCCGCTGTTGTTAAGCCAATCATCGAGGGTGTGAAGTCAGTCAGAAGGTTGCAAAAGGGAATCACGTGACACACACACACACCCCGGGATGCTGCAACCATCATAAATATGAGTCAGTTGCCAAGCACACAGTTTTGACCGTGGGGATGCTGCAACAATCATCAATGTGAAAAACGGTCATGAAGCAAATTTCCTTCGGAAACGCGCCAGGACGTGTTTCCCAGCCTTTTCTGGCTGCCTGTAAAATCTGTCATTTTAATCGATTTCTCTTCTCTTGGAATTGTCCACAAGGTTACTACCGCACGGAGAGAGACAAAGGCTCCCAGTATGAATTATTCTACAAGAAAGCTGACGAAATGGAGTACAGACACGTTTCCCTGTTCCGCCCGTTTGGTCCCCTCATGAAAGTGAAGACAGAGACGGTGGACATCTCCCGGTCGATGATCAACATCATCGTTCCTCTGGCGGGAAGGACAGAGGTTTTTTCACAGTTCATGCAAAATTTCAGGTAAGTCCGTAAGAGATGAGAGAGGAGAAGAGAGGATGAGGGGAGGGGAGGATGAGATGAAGGGATAGGAGAGGAGAGGAAAGGCTATGAGGGGAAGTGGGAGGGGAGGAGGAGGAGAGGAGACGATGAGGGGAGGGGAGAGGAGAGGAGGGGAGAGGAGGAGAGGAGAGAGGAGAGGAGGAAGGGAGGGAGGGGAAGGAAGAGGGGAGGAGGAGAGACAATGAGGGGAGAGGATGAGATGAAGGGATAGGAGAGGAGGAAAGGAGATGAGGGGGAGGGGAGGATGAGGAGAGGAGGGGAAGGAAGAGGGGAGGAGGAGAGGAGACAATGAGGAGAGAGGAGAGGATGAGATGAAGGGATAGGAGAGGAGGGGAGAGGAGGATGAGCTGAAGGGAGAGGAGAGGAGGAAAGGAGATGAGGGTAGGGGAAGAGGAGAGCAGACAGTGAGGGGAGAGGATGAGATGAAGGGAGACGAGTGGAGGGGAGGATGAGCTGGAGAGGAGAAAAGACAATGGGGGGAGGGGAAGATGAGCTGAAGGGAGAGGAGAGGAGGAAAAGAGAGGAGGGGAGGGGAGGAGGAGAGGAGACAATGAGGGGAGAGGAGAGGATGAGATGAAGGGAGAGGAGTGGAGGGGAGGATGAGCTGGAGAGGAGAAAAGACAATGAGGGGAGGGGAGGATGAGCTGAAGGGAGAGGAGAGGAGGAAAGGAGAGGAGGGGAGGGGAGGAGGAGAGGAGACAATGAGGGGAGAGGAGGAGACAATGAGGGGAGAGGAAAGGATGAGATGAAGGGAGAGGAGTGGAGGGAAGGATGAGCTAAGAGAGAGGAGACGAAGGGAGAGGAGAGGAGAGGAGGAGAGAATGAGATGAAGGGAGAGGAGAGGAGGGGAGGAGAGGAGAGGAGGAGACGACAGGAGACAGTGGTATACTAACCTATGGCATGAATTAACAATTAGAAAGAATGTTGAAAATACTAAAATGTTACATTCTCCAAATGCTAAAATCCTGGAATTAATACACCACTAGGCTGTTGCTAAAAAAAATAATAATCCTGTTTATCATGTTGGCAATCTCCTTGACGTTTCAGAATAACGACATAAAATCCAAAAATTAATCTCTGACTAAGACGCCATACTCCTCCACGGAACAATCCTGTCTGTTTCTTACAAACACCAAGCAGCCTTTTGCTGCTCGCGTTTTGAGGTCCAATCTGTATTTGCAAGTAGATCACTTAACGCAGAAATCTATTCTGTTCTGTTCTCAGATGATTTTTGAACGGCCCTAGTGAGTTAAGATCTTTCTGAGATTTCAGCTAGATCGATCCGTTGGGAGATTTCTGAAATCTTCTACGGCTGAGAGAGGAGATCCTCGGACCTTTTTTTTTTTTTCCCGAAGAAGTCACCGACTCGCTTAAAAAAAAACACCTCTTCTTTGTTTTGTTCCCAGGGATGTTTGCATTAATCAAGACAAGCGGATTCATCTCACCGTGGTCTATTTTGGACAGGAAGGACTTTCCGAAGTCAAGAGCATCTTACAGTCGGTGGCGAGGTGAGTTCCAAGACGTTACGACAGGACAGGAAACCAAGAACGGAAAGCGGATTGCGTCTCTGGCCAGTGGAGAACTTCTTCTGAAGCCGAGCAAGGATCCGTGACCTGTTTTGCTTTCATTTTAGGGAGAAAGTTAACTTCCTTTATTTTGAAAATGCCGGGCTGGTGTGGATCTTGGCAAGAGGGTCTCTTTGCTTTTTTTTTTTTCCATACAAAATAACACAATCCCCAGTTTTTAAGACGGACGCGCTTTTTTCGCTGTTGAGTCGCCTCGTGTATAAAGCGCAGATGGAAGTCTCTGAGCCCAAAATGAAACCCTCTTGTTTAGGAGAGAGCAATTCTGCCTTTGGTCTCGACTGAGGTCCTTCTGCACACAGGGGTGGGTGGGTGGCTGGGTTTTTTTCTTTGAGTAACGCATCTCGTTGAGGTGACTCCTCCACTGCCAGAACTGTAGAAAGAAATTATTCCGTGACATTGCAGGAGGCTAAGCATAATTTCCATTAATTGCAGGGAACAGTAAAAAAATCTCTTGAACTGAGCTTGATCTAATGCAGCGGTTCTCAACCTTTTTCAGGCCGAGACCCCGACCTGCGCTGCGCATGCACAGCGCGACCCCAACCCGCATTGCGCATGCGCAGCACGCATGCGACGGCCCGCATCGCACATGCGCAGCGCGATGGCCCAAATCGCACATGCGCGGCACGACGGCCCGCATTGCACATGAGCAGCGCGACAGGCCCGCGGCACGCATGCGCGGTGCTACCCCCGTGCATGCGTGGTGCTGCCCCCTGCACCGGCCGAGGGGAAAAGGGGGGGAAAATGGCAGACTGTGGTGTTTGGCGACCCCCGTGAAGTGGTCGTTCGACCCCAAATGGGGTCGCGACCCACAGGTTGACAACCGCTGATCTAATGACTTTGGAAGTGGTGGGTGGTCCATCACTGGAGGCTTTTAAGAAGAGACTGGACAGTGACAGAGGAGGAGGAGGAGGAGGAGGAGGACTGTGGGGTCCTTGGTGCTCTCTGAGCTTGCTTGTTTTTTTGTAGATGTTTCATCACCCAACTAGGTAACATCATCCGTTCTAGAAGAGAATGAGGTTTCCAGAAAAAAGGAGAAGAAGGAGGACTGTGGGGTCCTTGCTTCTCTCTGAGCTTTTTTGCTTTCTTGCAGATGTTTCATTACCCAACTAGGTAACATCATCAGTATTAGCATGATGATGGTACCTAGTTTGGGTAATGAAATGTCTTCAAGAAAACAACCACGCTCAGAGAACACCAAGGACCTGATGATGTTACCTAGTTTGATAATGAAATGTCTTCAACAAAACAACCAAGCTCAGAGAACATCAAGGATCCTTCTTCATAGGACTTTGTGAAGGTGGACAATGCAGAACATGTCTGGTCTAGAAGGTCAATTTCTACATTGTCCACCTTCCTGGTCTCCTACGAAGGAGCCCTTTTATCACTCCTGATCTTGCCACCCAGTTTCACAAAAGTGTCATCCGTCTTCAACAGTATGAGAGCAGTCTCCCAGTACATGACGGGGGCTGTCACAGAGAAGAGGTGACTGACTTCTTCTCCAAAACACCTGAGAGCAGGACAAGAGGTAATGGATGGAAAATCATGAAAGAGTCATCCAACCTAGAACTAAGGAGAAATTTCCTGACAGTGAGAACAAATAACCAATGGAATAGCTTCCTTCCTTGAGTCGTGGGCGTTCCATCCCTGGAGGTTTTCAAGAAGAGACTGGACAGCCATTTAACTGGGATGGTGTAGGGTCTCCTACCTTGAGCAGGGGGTTGGACTAGAAGACCTCCAAGGCCCCTTCCAGCTTTACAGCCCTTTCTAAGCGGTTTACAGAGTCAGCCTCTGCTGCACCCCCCAACAATCTGGCTCCTCAGTTTACCGACCTCAGAAAGAAGGATGGAAGGCTGAGTCAACCTTGAGCCAGTGAGACTCGAAGTAGGCTGAACAATCGGTCTTCAGGGCATTGTTTTGAGCTGATGGGCCACGAGCCAAGAAGTTGAATGTCTCCAACTTTGGATTCTTTCTCTTGTTAGAGAGGCTGACTTCCATAATTACACCCTGGTCTCTCTGAATGAGGAATTCAACCGTGGCCAAGGCCTGGATGTGGGTGCCCGAGCTTGGGAGAAAGGGGAAGTCCTGATGTTCTTCTGCGACGTGGATATTTATTTCACAGCGGAATTCTTGAATAGCTGCCGGCTGAACACAGAGCCAGGTAGGTTCCCGTTACACCCTGAAGGGAACAGAGGAGAGGTGGACAACGTGGTCCCTGCTCGATATCCTTGCCATAAAGCCCGACGTCCTTGGAACCTAGTTAAGGTTTCTAAACCCAGATGATTAAAAAAAGGATGAGAACAACAGAGAGGTGATCTACTAATCCGTAACTTTTAGCACCCTCTTAGTTTGCGAGATTTCCTGTGGATCCACAGGTCCTCTGTGACCTTGGATGAGGTGGAACAATAGCCTTTGTGACGGACATGAGCACCGTTCCCGATAATCCTTCTCTTCCTCCCATGTCACAAGGGCAACCTTTCAGCCTTCAGAGGGACCTTTCAGGTAGAAATCACATGTCACAACATGAGTTTTTTTGGACCCCTTTAGAAATCAAAGCCTCTTCGTATACAAACTCTTTGAGGACATTTTTCGGATCGCACGATGTTGTCCAAAATCTAAAGAACAAATGGAAACCATTCACAGGATGCTGTCTGCAGGGTCCCTCTTACGCTTTCTACAGATTTACTCTTCTGTGCAGTATTTGGGAAATAGTTTAACGGTTATTTTTATTTAAAAAACAACAACGGGAGACATGTGGATGTCTTTCCTTGGTCAATCTTTCACGCGGAGTAACAAGTCTTTCCCATTTTTTTTTTGTTTACAGGCAAGAAGGTTTTTTATCCGGTGGTTTTCAGCCTGTATAATCCCGCCATTGTCTACGCCAGTCAAGATAGGCCACCTCCAGTGGAGCAGCAGTTGGTAAGAGACTCCAGAGAAGCCTTAAAAACTTTACTCTCGAGAGTAGCAACCCGGGCAGTGTATAACTTCCGGGAACACCTTTAAAAATGAAGTTTCCCTCGTTGCCAACGGATATGCCCTCCCCAGATGCTTCCTTGAATTTTTCCCAGGTATTTAAAGGACAGGAAGGAAAGGGCTCGCTGTCCGCAAAGGATATGCGCAAAAGTAAGAAACCTTTGCTGAAACTTGTTCTTAGCTTATCAGATTAACATCAAGCAAGTTTCCATTTGTTTTACTTTTCTTGGATTCAGTGGGTTTTTGGGGGGAAATAAATTGTGTTTGGAGTCAGTTTTATTGTTGTTTGTTATTTATTAAAGTCACCATATAGGGGATATGGCCAGCATAAAAATGTAATAAATAAAAAAAGATAGATAGGTAGATGGGTGGATGGATAGATAGATAGATAGATAGATAGATAGATAGATAGATAGATAGATAGATAGATAGATAGATAGATAGATAGATAGATAGATAGATAGATAGACAGACATATTAGATAGACAGACAGAGATAGACAGACAGACAGAGATAGATAGATAGATAGATAGATAGATAGATAGATAGATAGATAGATAGATAGATAGATGATAGATAGATAGACATATTAGATAGACAGACAGACAGAGATAGACAGACAGACAGATAGATAGATAGATAGATAGATAGATAGATAGATAGATAGATGATAGATAGATAGATAGATAGATACAATAGATACTATAGATGGATACGATAGATATGATAGTTACGATAGATAGACAGACAGACAGATCGATATTAGATAGATAGATTAGATAGATAGATCGATATTAGATAGATAGATAGACAGACAGACAGACAGATAGACAGATATTAGATAGATAGACAGACAGATAGACATTAGATAGACAGACAGATCGATATTAGATAGATAGATAGATATTAGATAGATAGATAGATATAAATAGATATGATTGTTATAATAGAAAGATATTAGATAGATAGATAGATAGATAGATAGATAGATAGATAGATAGATAGATGATAGATAGACAGACAGATCGATATTAGATAGATAGATCGATATTAGATAGATAGATAGATAGATAGATAGATAGACAGACAGACAGACAGATAGACAGACAGATATTAGATAGATAGACAGACAGATAGACATTAGATAGATAGATCGATATTAGATAGATAGATCGATATTAGATAGATATAAATAGATATGATAGTTATGATAGAAAGATATTAGATGATAGATAGATAGATAGATAGATAGATAGATGATAGACAGACAGATCGATATTAGATAGCTAGATCGATATTAGATAGATAGATAGATAGACAGACAGATAGACAGACAGATATTAGATAGATAGACAGACAGATAGACATTAGATACACAGACAGACAAATCGATATTAGATAGATAGATCGATATTAGATAGATAGATAGATATAAATAGATATGATAGTTATGATAGAAAGATATTAGATAGATAGATAGATAGATAGATGATAGATAGACAGATGATATTAGATAGATAGATAGATAGATAGATAGATAGATAGATAGATATTAGATGGAATGAACCAACTCTTGCCATACAGGGATTTCTTCCCAAAATGAAAAGCAACATAGGTAGAAATGAAGCCTAAATTCATTCTCTAGAGAAAGCCCCTGCAGTCTGTCTGGCAAGAGTTGGTCCATTCCAACGACTCTCTTAACTCTCTGCCTGCTCCAAAATTTTCAGTTTGACTGAAGAAGCTTCTTGGATGAGAAGCGAAGCATCTCCAAGGAAAAACCAAGAAATATCCCGTTGCCTCTTGCAAAAAGCCCCTTTGGGCCTTGAGGCAATGATCCCCTTCTGAACGCCTCTCCCATCTATTGATGGTTACTGTCTCCATCCTCACAACCTGGGCATGCTGAACTGGATTCATTTCAGATCTTGCTGTTTCGCTCTTTCCCAAAGGAGCTAAACTCTGCATGTCTTTATGTCACAGGTCCACAAGAAGGATTCTGGCTTCTGGAGAGATTTTGGTTTCGGGATGATGTGTCAGTATCGAACAGATTTCTTGGCCATTGGTAAGTTTTATAAAAGCCTCTTTTTCTGATTTTGGTTGAGATGGAGCCCAAATGCTTTCTGTTTTATTTATTGCTGTTGGATTGCACCTGACGGATTTTTCTGCTGAAATATGTCTATTAATCTAAACTTCTAAAATGCAGGTGGGTGAGTTTTCAATTAGTTATTTATCGGATGTACATTCATTCATTCTTGTCAGGATTTCCTGAATGTCACATTCTGATTTTTGGACTTTTGTGAAATATTCATCCACGTTCACTTAATGAATGAATGGGAAACTAGCACAAGTAACTGAAATGTTTTTCATTTTGTACACTGGTGCCATCCTGTGGCTCAACAGAATTTTCAGCAAAAGAGCCATTTAGATTCATGCCTCCCTATAAATTGCGATGCGTTGCAGCAGAATAGGTGAAATTGGAAAGCACGGCGTTTGCTCAGTAAATGTCCGAATGTTCATCCATTGTTTGCTCTTTCAAAATGACCCCGTGCAGGTATATATCCCCTTCTGGGGTGTAGGATTTATTAATGGCAAGTAAACAGATCATAAAACAAAAATGTTAATGTTATTATTTCAGCAACAGGAATAATAGCCTTTCTTACACATCTGTAAACTAGCACATCATGTATTTAAAACATTCTATAGTATCTTAAATCTGTCATATTATAACTATTGAATCCTATGCCTTCACAAGAGGGGGTTCAATCTTTGAACATGTAGCACTGATGATGTTACCTAGTTTGGGTCATGACACATCTGCAAGAAAGCAAACAAGCTCAGAGAGCACCAAGGACCCTGTCCTCCTCCTCCTCCTCCTCCTCCTCCTCCTCCTCCTCCTCCTCCTCCTCCTCCTCCTCTCCACTAACCTCACTCCCTTCTAGCACTGATGATGTTACCTAGTTGGGTAATGACACATCCGCAAGAAAACAACCAAGTTCAGAGAGCACCAAGGATCCCACAGTCATCGTCCTCCTCCTCCTCCTCCTCCTCCTCACTAACCTCACTCCCTTCTAGGACTGATGATGTTACCTAGTTGGGTAATGACACATCCGCAAGAAAACAAGCAAGCTCAGAGAGCATCAGGGACCCCATAGTCCTCCTCCTCCTCCTCCTCTCCATTAACCACTCTCTCTTCTAGCACTGATGATGTTGCCTAGTTGGGTAATGAAACGTCTGCAAGAAAACAGCCGAGCTCAGAGAGCACCAGGGACCAAATATTCTTCTCTATCAAGAGAAGATATAGAACAAACTCACCAAATATAATTCTTTTGCTAGACGTTTTATGGTGGCTTCGTACATATTATGGTGTTGTTGAAGCTGCAAGTAACCAGAACCACGCCTGACTAGGTTCAACCAAAACATTTCTTGTTAGTCCCTTGGGAATGGTCAGAATTCTTCAGGGATTCTGGGGGAGGGAGGCCAGGACTGGGTGGCTTTCTTCAGAGCAAGGACTTTCACCTTGACCAAGCTTCTTCTGACTTTCTCTCTCGGTTTCCCCCAGGTGGCTTTGACCTGGAAGTCAAAGGGTGGGGCGGAGAAGATGTCCACCTCTACCGGAAGTACCTGCACAGCAACCTGATGGTGGTCCGGACCCCCGTGCCCGGCCTCTTCCACCTTTGGCACGAGAAGCACTGCGCGGACGAATTGACTCCGGAGCAATACCGCATGTGCATCCAGTCGAAAGCCATGAACGAGGCTTCTCACTCCCACCTCGGCATGCTTGTCTTCCGGGAGGAGATTGAAGCCCACCTACGCAAGCAGGCCTACAAGACGAACAGCGAAGCTATCGGCTAGACCGGTCCTTTCGGTGCAACTTTCAGACTAGCTGCTATGAACCAGGTTTGGTTCCGAAGCCTTAATTAACTCAGCTTACAAAACATGCAGTGCCTCTCCTCTCTTTCTTTCTCTCTCTCTCTCTTTCCTCTCTCTCTCTCTCTTTCTTTCTCTTTCCTCCCTCCCTCCCTCTCTCTCCCTCTCTTTCTCTTTCCTCCTTCCCTCCCCCTCTCTCTTTCCTCTCCTTCCCTCTCTCTCTCTTTCCTCCCTCCCTCTCTCTCTCTTTCCTATCTCTCCCTCCTTCTCTCTCTTTCTCTCCCTCTCTCTTTCCTCTTCCTCTCTTTCTCTTTCCTCCTTCCCTCCCCCTCTCTCTTTCCTCTCCCTCCCTCTCTCTCTTTCCTCTCTCCCTCTCTCTCTTTCCTATCCCTCCCTCCCTCCTCTCTCTCCCTCTCTCTTTCCTCTGCCTCTCTTTCTCTTTCCTCCTTCCCTCTCTCTCTTTCCTCTCCCTCCCTCCCGCTCTCTCTCCCTCCCTCTCTCTCTTTCCTCTCCTTCCCTCTCTCCCTCCCTCTCCCTCCCTCTCTCTCTTTCCTATCTCCCTCTCTCTCTTTCCTATCCCTCCCTCCCTCCCTCCTTCTCTCTCTCTCCCTCTCTCTCTCCCTCCCTCCCTCTCTCTCTCCCTCTCTCTCTCTCTCTCTCTCTCTCTCTTTCTCAGTTGAAAGATCTCTTTCTGTGGCCAGGCGTCACCATGGACCTTACCGGAGTTGGCACACTCACACAAAAGGGTGTCTTTCCCTTGGCTTCTACCAGTCGGACGGTGCGTGTGGGGTGGGCGGAGGGGGGAGGGAGAAGAAGAAGGCAGCATCTGCTCCATTGTCCATTTTTTTTTTCATAGCTTTGGTTCTATCAACCTGCCTTCTTGGCGAAGGTATGGGGATCCACACACCTCTCCATTTTCCTGGGTGTTTCCTTCTGGTTGTTGTTTTTTTTTTTTTTTTTTGGTTTTTTTTTTTTAGAACAGACACGGTATGCATCCATTCAGTGGGACGAGGCAAAAAATAAAAAAAAATGGGGTGAGATTGTGCCCTGTACATCGTGCAGCTAGAACCGCTGAGTTTGCCTTTTACCAACTTTCCGACAAATCCAGATGTTCCAGTGTCTAAAAAAAAAAAAAAGAAATTAAAAAAAAAAAGACCGTGGAAGAGTTTACGATACAGTCGCCGTGCCGTAACTTTTAGCAGATTGTACACGAGTTGAGCTTATAACGCTGTTTTGCTTATCCTAGCTAGGAGGAGCGAGAGATGAAATTAGTTCAAATCCTGATCCCCTTCAGATGAAAGTAGCGGTGGTTTTTTTTTTTTTTTTTTGTCACTCGACCGAGGCGGAGAGCATCAGAAAGTAGCCCAGGAAGTTAGACAATAAGCCACCTTGCTAACTTGTCTCCTTTTCATATTCTTTAGCATTGGGCACACACAAGTCCACTTATTCAGGCTGAATTGGAATGAACACTAGTGGCAGAAAAGTGGAATCATGCTCTTTCGTTTTTGTTTTTTTTTCCTCCTTTTCTTTTTGTAAATCGATCCATTCCCAACAGGATATGCCCAAGAGATGCCAGAACTCTCCTGGATAACGCAAAGAAAACAGATTTTGAGTTTTTGCTCGGTCTAAGTATAACCCTATACTATTTGGACCCATTCCTTTTTTTTTTAACATGTAGTTTGCTTTTATATAACGTGGTGGGAGAACAAATATCACTTATCTGACTCGGAGAGAATGTAACGGACTTGCTGTTTGTCTCGTCTTTATAAATAAATTGAATATTCCTCTCTTTTATTATCCGACTGGTTTCTTGCTTGGAGTTCAGCCTGGGGGAAGAGAATTAGGGAAAGACCAACAGCCACATCAAAGTAGGGCCGAATTCTTGGTGTTTGTGAGGCCAGTGTCAAAGCAAGAATATTCAGTCTTCGCCGCGTTGACATCATGACAGCCAGTTTGTGAGAATGGGCTGTGAGCCTTTTTTTAAAAAGAAATTGGCTGATTATAAGCTGTCAGTTTGGTAAAGGGATGTTTTGAGACAGCTTTTTGCCTTGAGACAATGAACCCAAAGAGACACTTATACAGCAGTGGCCAAAATTGTGGAAACCTTTTGGGAAAAGTGTACAGTAGAAATGCCACCTTTGGTTAAGTTTCCACCCATTTTTCTTCTAATTTCTTTATAACTGTAGCCTTGTTCACTTAATAATACTATTTTACATCGCTTTCTGGGCAACCAGTCAACTCTTTGCCCCATGACTTTAATTTTATTATATTTTACAAGCTCACTCAATGAAAGAACACGAAAAAACCCAACCAACTTGATAGTCATCACATAACACACTGACCAATGTCCTCCTCTCAGCTTCAATATAAGACATCAATATTTGGATCCTACTGTGATCTGATTGGCTCATTGCCAAAAACAAGATGACACCCGATTGGCTCTCTAAACACTCACCCTCATTGGCTACCATCGGATGAAGGAAAGCTACCTGAGATCAACCTAAGCAAGTTGTGCTTCCTTTTGCTGGTTATTTGGCTATAGCTTTTCATAGAATACAGTACAGATAATTGAACAAAATTTGTTGCATTACGTTCTTGATTAAATTATCTTTCCATTGATATATAATTTGATGGTACTACTCCCCCCCAAAAAAGTGGTGTTATTATTAGCCATCCAACCTCAAAAATACACTTTTCCCAAAAGGTTTCCACACTTTTGGCCACTACTGTAAGGGACAGTTTGTTTTGCTGTCACAAAAAAGTAACATGTTATTAGAATACAGGTAGCCCTTGACCCACGACCAGAAGTGAACCAGAATTTCCACTGCTAAGCGAGCCAGTTGCTACATTAACTTTGTGCCATTTCACAACCTTCCCTTGCTACAGTTGTTAAGTACATCCCTGCAGTTGTTCAGTTAGGAACCTGGTTGTTTAAGTGACTCTGGCTTTCCCCGTTGACTTTGTTTCTGACATACAACCCCAGGACACTGCAACCGTTATAAATACATACCCGTTGCCAAGGGTCTAATTTTTGATCCTGGGAGCAGAGGAGATGCTGCAACGGTCGCTAAGTGTGAACAATGGTGAAAAGTCACTTTTTCAAGGGCGTTGCAACTTCAAAGGGTCACTTAGTGTAAGTCAAGGGCTACCTCTATGAATGAAGGATAGAACAACTCAAAGAAGGAGTTCACGTTTGGAAGCTGAGGAGATGCCTGGCCCATAAAATTGTCAAGAGATGGACATGACTGAACGGATAACGTTGTCAGTGGAAGACTGGCGTGCAAGGTAAGGTTTTTTGACATTAAAAGATAAACTAGAGAGAGAATGGAATGGAATGGAATAGAATAGAATAGAATAGAATAGAATAGAATAGAATAGAATAGAATAGAATAGATATAAAATATAGAATAGAATAGAATAAATATAAAATATAGAATAGAATAGAATAGAATAGAATAGAGAATAGGATAGAATAAATATAAAATATAGAATAGAATATAGAATAGAATAGAACAGAATAGAATAGAATAAAATAAATATAAAATATAGAATAGAATAACTATAAAATATAGAATAGAATAAATATAAAATATAGAATAGAATAGAATAAATATAAAATATAGAATAGAATAGAGAATAGGATAGAATAAATATAAAATATAGAATAGAATAGAATATAGAATAGAATAAATATAAAATATAGAATAGAATGGAATAGAATAGAATAGAATCAGATTTGGAAGGGACCTTGGAGGTCATCTAGTCCAACCCCTGCTCAAGCAGGAAACCCTACAACATTTCGGACAAGTGGCTGTCCAGTCTCTTCTTAAAAACTTCCAGTGTTGGAGCATTCACCGCTTCTGGAGGCAGGTCGTTCCGCTGTTCTGACTGATAGGAAGTTTCTCCCTTAGTTCCAGGTTGCTTCTCTCCTTGATTCGTTTCCATCCGTCGCTTCTTGTCCTGCCTTCAGGCGCTTTGGTGATAGTCAAAGGAAGACAATGACTCCCTTTAAAGGGAGGAGTTTATAGGGACTAGAAAGTCTCCACCCTAAGAACCATACAGCCACCTGCTTCCCCAGCAAGCTACAGTTTGGTGCACCTGCAGTTAAATGTTGCCACAGCTGGAGACCATGGAATGCTGGCATCACAGGGCTAGAAGGGATGTCTTACAGGAAGTCATTATCTCAACTAGGAAGCATCTATGGAGATACTCAGTCCTGGTTGTCCCAAAGGTCCTTTTTTTCCAGGAGACAACTATCCTTCCTTGTTTTTCTTTTGAAGACCTTTCCCTTCTCATCCAAGAAGCTTCTCCAGCTCTGACTGGAGGGTGGGGGAAGGGAAGGACGTATATTCAACTAGGAAGCCATTGCTGCAGATGGGCTCCTCCTGTTTCCTGAACTCCCTTCCTAAAGAAGAACACACTGGGTTTTCGTGGAGAAGGAGAAGCCAACGCTCCATTGGGAACTACCACCAGAAGTAGATGTCCTACCTACCAACTGCCCCAATTTGTAGGAGAACCTTCATCTGTAGTTTCCCCCCCCCAGCTTTACTCACAAGGTAAGCTTGTTCCTGTCTCTGAAAAGGGGAGGGGGGAAATCACTTATTATATATGTGGGGGGGGAAATGGAAAAGTCATCTTTTTTCAGTGCCATTGTAACTTCAAACAGTCCCTAAAAAAATGGTTGTAAGTCAAGGACTATCTATACCAGTGGTTCTCAACCTATGGGTCGCGACCCCATTTGGGGTCGAACGACAATTTCATGGGGGTCGCCAAACGCCGCAGTCCGCCATTTTTTTTCCGCCATTTTTTCCCATTTTTTTCGGCCGGCGCAGAGGGCAGCACCGCGCATGCATGGGGTAGCACCGTGCATGCGCGATGCGGGCTGTCGCGCTGTGCATGCGCAATGCGGACCGTCATGCGCGCATCACGCATGCGCGGTGCGGGCTGTCGCGTTGCGCATGCGCGATGCAGGCTGTCACGCCACGCATGCGCGGTTTGGGCCGTTGCACACGCATGTGCGGTTTGGGCCGTCAGGCGCGCGCTGCGCATGCGCGGTTCGGGCCGTCACACCGCGCGTTCGTGGTTCGGGCCGTCGCGCTGCGCATGTGCGATGCGGGCCGTCGCGCCACGCATGCGCTGCACAGGTCGGGGTCGCGCCGTGCATACACGCCACAGGGCGGGGTCTCGGCCTGAAAAAGGTTGAGAACCGCTGATCTATACGGCCTCCCCTTCCTCCCCCCCAGACTCCTGTGCAAAGAAGAATAGTTAAAAAAGTTTTAATGAGATGCTTAAAGTAGCCACGTCATTTTTACGCCTTTGCAAGGAAACCCAATGGAAACCAAAGTTGCTGCTTTAATGAATACTAATGAGAGCGAAGGCCAGAGCAGTTGTTCTGAAACATTTTTTATTTTATATGTAGCTCTCCTGTTTGCAAACTGGAAAATCCTCTTATCTTTAGGAGGCAGGTGTGTGTATGTGTGTTTGTGTATTTTGAAAAGAGAAGGTTGGACTTTTCCCATAATGTGGTCTGGCAATCTTTGGAGACAAATTTGCACACCTAAATCTAGGGAGGCAGGACTTTTTGAGTGTCTTTGAAAGACTTCCTAGCAAGGTGTATTTGTAATTTTATTTACCCTTTTGATAAGTACAGTTGTGAAAATAAAAGACAAAGAAAAATAAATTACAAATAAAACAGTTTTTTTAAAAAAAATTCTTATTAATGGTTTAATAATAAACAGTTACAAATTATTTGTAATTTTTTTTTGTAAAAAAATTATTTTATTAAAACCATCAACATTAAACATAAGTTCATATTAAAAAGCAATCATCATATATCCTGCAATACAACTCTAAGGATCAGTCTTTGTAAACGTCTGGTTTAGTAAACATTCCTCACTCCTCACGTCAAGCCTCAACTATACGCCTGATACATTTTATTTGATTGGTGTTTCTCTTATATATAATCGTTAAATCCTGTTCCTGAGAAATAATTTGATATATCTAATTTTAAAAGTATTTTTTAAAAAAATAAAATTAATGTGTAACGGTTTAGAAACCCTGTTGATGGATTTCATTCAGTAGAATCTGGGATTAACAGCTGCAGCTTTTTTGCACACAGACACACACACACACACACACACACAATCATACACAAAAAACCTTCAATAATGTGTTTTTCCCACTCCCCACTAGGTGGCGAATTTGTCTTGCATTTTATGTGGGGTTGTGTCCATTTCAACATAATACATCCAATTTCTCTGTGGCACGTTTTGTACAAAGTTTAATATTTCTTACGAAAAGAAATGTTTTGATGTAAAACCAGGCCGGTGTGTCTTGGAATCAATGGTAAAAGTTAATTTAAGAGACTTGTAACTTTTTAAAAAAAAACTCTAGAATAGACATGTCAAACTCATGACATCACGTGACGTTGCACGACGTATCGGAGCTTTCCCTCCCATTGCCGGCAATGAGGTGGGTACGGTTTCGTTGTGATGCATCTGGCCCTTGGGCCGGCAGTTTGACACCCCTGATCTAGAAGTAGAACAAGTATAAAACAAAAGGGAATTTCATACTTAGTCCTTGATTTGCAATTTTGCAATGTTGTTAGCTGCGAAGTTGTGTCCCACCCATCGTGACCCCATGGGCCACGTTCCTCCAGGCCTTCCTGTCCTCTACCATCTTCTGGAGTCCATTGAAGCTCACGCCTGCTGCTTCAGTGACTCCATCCAGCCACCTCCTTCTTTGTCGTCCCCTTCTTCTTCTCTTGCCCTCCATCTTTCCCAGCATCAGGCTCTTCTCCAGGGAGTCCTTCCTTCTCATTAGGTGGCCAAAGTCCTTGAGTTTCAACTTCAGGATCTGGCCTTCTAAAGAGCAGTCAGGGTTGATCTCCTCCAGGACTGACCGGTTTGATCGCCTTGCAGTCCAGGGGACTCGCAGGAGTCTTCTCCAGCACCAGAGTTCAAAGGCCTCCATTCTTTGGCACTCAGCCTTTCTTATGGTCCAACTTTCACAGACTCGGAGCGGCTTACAACATAAATAAAACAATATTTCAAAAACTAAGTCCAAAACTAAAAACATTAAAAATAACACCCCAGACACATTCATCATTCATTCAACGATCCACAGTCAAGCACTTTTGTTGGCAGGTTTACAATAGCATTGAATAAAGTGACTTATGACCGTTTTTCACACTTATGAGCGTTGCAGCATCCCATGATCAAAATTCAAATGCTTGGCCACTGACTCATATTTACGACGGTCGTAGTATCCCGGGGTCATGGGATGCCCTTTTGCAACTGTCTGAAAAGTAAAGTCAATAAGGAAAGTTGTACATATTGCACTTGTACATCAAGGACTGTGCTTTATGTTTAGCAGAGCCTGCTTTGAGTAGGGGATTGGACAAGGAGACTTTTTTTAAAAAAATTTTTTATTAAGTATATATTTGTAAATGTAAACAAAGAAAAAATTCAAGTTAAATGCTATTCAACTTAATACAATCATTTTGAACTTGTCAACATTCTTCACTCGGTATATCAAGATTTAACTATAAGCAAGATACATTTTCTTTGATTGATGTTTCTCTTGTAAGTAGTCTATCCATTGTTTCCAGTCCAACATATATTTTTCATTTGAATGATCCTTCAAATATGCAGATATTTTAGCCATTTCTGCCATATTTATGACTTTTGAGGTCTTGTTCACTTGTTTCTACACATCTGCGCCTGCTTCGAAGGGCTAAATTTTGGCTGGGGACATTGTGACGGCCACTAGACGGCGACAAAGACACAGGGAACTCTTTGCTGCCACCTCATGGACATTTGGACTCTTGCAGCCCAAATTGACCCTAAATATATAGTCAACAGCGACAAATCAAGATGCTCTGTTGGCATGCGGTTTTCCAATGTATTTTTTTTGTTGTTGTTGTTGCCTCTGCAAGTTATAATTTAGTTCTGCATTGAAGACGCTTCAGGTATCTGCTTAAAGATGCTGGATTCTTAGCTAAGGCAACTGGCCAATGTTTGGTTCCTGGTTTAACATTTGGGCCCCGATTCTTCTCTAAAGAGAATATTGTTATCCCTCCCAGGGGCAGAGTTAGCATGTTTGAACAGGCAAATGACAATTGGAAAAGAACATAACTGGGGAGAGGGGGGGGAGAGGGGGGGAAAGGAGAATTCATTGTTTGACTTCCTTGGCATTGGCAACAAAAAATTATACTGGAAAAACTGCCAAACAAATAAACCCACATCCTTAGGCCTACATGTACAGGAAATATACTTTTTTACAGCATTGGGAAGATTCCCCCCCCCAATATAATGGAATAGAACAGAATTACAGAATTGGAAGGGACCTTGGAGGTCATCTAGTCCAACCCCCTGCTCAGGTAGGAAACCCTATACCATTTCGGACAAATGGCTGTCCAGTCTCTTCTTAAAAACCTCCAGTGTTGGAGCATTCACCCCTTCTGGAGGCAGGTTGTTCCACTGGTTAATTGTTCTCACTGTCAGGAAGTTTCTCCCTAGTTCTAGGTTGCTTCTCTCCTTGATTAGTTTCCATCCGTTGCTTCTTGTCCTGCCTTCAGGCCCTTTGGAGAAGAGCTTGACTGCCTCTTCTTTGGGGCAGCCTCTGAGATACTGGAACACTGCTTTATCATGTCACCCCTCATTCTTCTTTTCATTAAATTGCACATACCCAGTTCCAGCAACCGTTCCTTATATGTTTTAGATCCCTCCATAAGTTTCCGTCCATTGCTTCTTGTCCTGCCTTGAGGTGCTTTGGAGAATAGGTTGACCCCCTTCTTGTTTGGGGCACCCCCTCAAATATGGAAGACTGCTATCATGTCCCCCCTTCATCCTTCTCTTAGTTAGACTAGACCTACCCACCTCCTTCAACCGTTCTTCGTATGTTTTAGCCTCCAGTCCCCTAATTATCTTTGTGGCTTTTCTCTTGTGGATTTCTAGAGTCTCAACATCTTTTTTACATCATGGTAACCAAAACTGGATGCACTATTCCAAGTGTGGCCTTACGAAGGCATTATAAAGCGGCATTAACACTTAAATGTCACATAAACAAGAGGAAGGTGCTGCTGCCTTTAGAAAGTAGAAGTCTTCTGGATGTAAGGTCTTGTCAATTTCAGATGGTAGCAGGACACTAATGGACTAATTAAGATCATAGAGCTAGTCTTATTTATTAATTTGCAGTTAGCACTTATTAGGGAAGTGCTGTCCTACAGAGAGAAGCTGCTCATGAAGAGATACTTAAAAAGCTGGACCAGGTTTGATTTTTTTTTTTTTAGACTATGCCTGCCAGGTGTGGACATAGAGACAAAATGTAAGACTTGTCCTCTTTTGCTGAATGTCAGATGACCCCATCCAGAGAGGCTTTTCTTCTGAAATCTTTTGAAACCTACCCTTTGCCTTTCCCTGGTGGATTCTCCCAAAGTTTCATTTGTCCATAAGACACCGTGGCCTTCAATACTGCCTATAAATTACTTTAAATAAATAAAGTCTAAAGTCTTTTCCTCTTGAACTCCTCAAGGTTTCCTTCAAGGCAGCTCTGTGTAATGGTGAGTCTATATCATTTCACAGTCACCATTTTAATCCCCTAATTTCTGAAAGGCAGTTGGCCTCGGATGTTGGCCTTGAAAAACTGGAATCCGCTGATCCAAGCATAAACTAGTCAACTCCTTCTGGTTGAGCAATTGGAGATTGCCAAAAAATGGGAGGGTCCGTCTCCTTTCTCACCCCTACCCAAATTTTCCAGAGTAGGGGTCCCCAACCCCTGGTCCGTGGACCGGTAACCAGGCTGCAGCATGCCAGCAACTGGGTTGCACAAACAAGCAAAGCCATGCCCTCTCTGGTCCATGGAAAACCCTTTCTCCACTTAACCAGTCCCTGGTGCCCAAAAGGTTGAGGACCTCTGTTCTAGAGGGTCAAGATTTCAGAAGAAAAAAGGATACACAGATCTTGACAAACATCTAGGGCAGCGGTTCTCAACCTGTGGGTCGCGACCCCATTTCACTGGGGTCGCCAAACACCGCAGTCCGCCATTTTTTTTTTGGTCGGCCATTTTTTTTGGTTGGCCATTTTTTCCCCTTTGCGATGCGGGCCGTCGCGCTGCGCATGCGCGATGCGGGCCCGCCATTTTTTGGGGGGGTCGGCCATTTTTTTGGGGTCGGCCATTTTTTGGGGGGGTCGGCCATTTTTTCCCCTTTGCGATCCGGGCCATCGCGCTGTGCATGCACGATGCAGGCCGGGGTCGAGCCCCGGAAAAGTTTGAGAACCGCTGATCTAGGGGTAGGACCAGCTTGGACGTCTTTTTAATATGTTTGGAAAGATGCTGCCTTGGGTTATTATTAAAGTAATAAAATCAGGATAAAAATCTAATAAGACACTTCCATATTGGGATTCTATAGATTCAGCTTGTGATACGTGTTCAGGAGGCTGTTGATATTTTCCTATAATACTATGAAATTAAATATTGCACATTACAGAATATAGAAGAGAAGTTGACAGTTTTGCCTCTGTTCTTTTTTTTAATTTCTGCTTTGGGTCCTTGCGTTCTCTGCTACTCTAGGATTCCGTCCAAATTGTTCTATCTAATCATTGTCTTGTCCCTTGCCTATATATATAAAACTCCAAAGTACACTGAATCTGGCACTGGGTCATCTCCCAAATTTAATCTCCCCTCTCCTTTTTTAATTACAGATCCCACATTTCAGCTTAAACAAATGTTGGGTTGTTTCACAATAAAAGAACCGGTGGCACTGGGCCACATGAGGAGCACACTGCTCTACAAAAAGTAAGTGAATACTTATGATTTGAAGAACCCGTTGCCAGATAAATGTTGCCTCCTTGCTTCATTTTAATTCTAGTCCTGCAGTTTGTTTCCTAAACAATGTATTTTAGGGCTGCAATTATATCTAACTCTATGGGAAAGACGGAATTAAATCTGGCTGGGAAGAGAACAATGATTGTGCTGGAAAACTAGTTTGCTTTCTTAATATTTCTTCTTTTTTTAAAAAAAAATTTCGGGGGAGTTGCTAACTGCATAGGACGTGGAAGTTTAATAATAAAATAAGTTTAAGACTGATTTCTTGAGTGGTCTGGATTGATCTGCACTGAGATAATTCTCGATGCTTCTTGAAATGTTGCTTTAAAACTCGTGGTCCACTGTAAAGGATTTGCTATAAGAATGAAAAAAATGTATAATTTATGTATAACCATGACATTATCATTAACAGGAGTAGTGAAGGGAGCTTCTATGTTCCAGCAAGTATTTACCATCTGGATTGGAAATGAGAAATAAAACAACTGTTGACTTTTAGAAAACTGAAGAGTAGGAGTGTTCTTGTACCCTCTTAATTATGGATAGTTTTAGATTTTACAGTCACAACTGGGACTAGAATTTGCATGGACTTGGTTTGTCGGACGTTGGCTGGGAAGGTTGCAAATGGTGATTAGGTGACCCTGGGACACCGCAACCCTTGTAAACTTTAGAAAAAGTGCAGAGAAGAGCAACAAAGATGATTAGGAGACTGGAGGCTAAAACATATGAAGAACGGTTGCAGGAACTGGGCATGGCTAGTCTAGTGAAGAGAAGGACCAGGGGAGACATGATAGCAGTGCTCCAATATTTGAAGGGCTGTCACAAGCACCTGAAGGCCAGACAAGGAACAATGGATGGAAACTGATCAAAGAGAGATTCAACCTAGAAAAAAGGAGGAATTTCCTGACAATGAGAACAATCAACCAATGGAACAGAAGTTGACTTCAGAAGTTGTGGGAGCTTCATCACTGGAGGTTTTCAAGAAGAGACTGGACAGCCATCTGTCAGAAATGGTGTAGGGTCTCCTGCTAGGGCAGGGGGTTGGACTAGATGACCTACAAGGTCCCTTCCAACTCTGTTATTCTATTCTGTTCTGTTCTGTTCTGCTCCGCTCCCTTTCTGTTCTGTTCTGTTCTGTTCTGTTCTGTTCTAGTCTAGTCTAGTCTAGTCTAGTCCATTCTGCATTCCATTCTGCATTTCATTTCATTTCATTTCATTTCATTTCATTTCATTCCATTTCCATATTCTATTCTATTCTATTCTATTCTATTCTATTCTATTCTATTCTATTCTATTCTATTCTATTCTATTCTATTCTATTCTATTCATACTGTTCCTCAAGGACCCCAAGTTATTACATACGACAGATTCTCATAAGCCTGGTTGAAGCCATTTTGATTTTATTAATGCAAGCACAGCAAGTCAAACACGGAATATCCTGCTTTATGGTACAGCTTTTCATATGTAGGAATGCAGTTCCCAATAACAAAACACAGATGTTGGAGGAATGTCTCAAACCAAAGGTTAAGGGGGGGAAATGTGCAGAATTTGAGAATTTGGCTGGGAATCACGCTTTTTCAAGTATATACTAGAACCAGTTCAGATAACCACTGGAGTGCCCATTCATATCCAAGCTTTATTATTTTTCATCTTAAATATGCCTATACATCATGTATTCCAGAACTGTGTTTCTCACATATGAAATTTGAAGCATCCTGTTGTAAATGTCGAATACATCAACAAAGCCAAATGTACAATCCCTTTCATAGGATTTGACACCTCTCAAAGTGCAGAAAAGAAAAAACAAAACAAAACTCATTGAAATAATACAGTACAAATATATATATATATTTCTCCCCACTGGGATCGAAAATCAATACTTCAGGATAGGGAAAAATAGCAGCTCAACCAATAAAACAAGCCATTAATTCTAGACTGCCTTTATGGGGATCTTGTTCTATAAATTCATAGTATTTTTGTTTTGTTTGGTGTAAATCAATTTCATTGTTTCTTTCATTGCCTTCTCCTTGTATCCTGAACAGTTTGAATGTAAGTAGTGAAATGCTTTTGGCAAAATGTATTTTGAGTCAGCTGGATAGATTTTCTGATATATTGATCAAAAGAATGAAATAAGATTTATTTATTGTGCATATAACACGTACATATGCACACATTTCATAGTATTTCAACGGCCCTCCATTTGGAACTCATAACTGTAAAATGGTAAACCATTACTGAATAAATTTAAAAGGGTTTCTCCTAATTTAAATTAGAAAGTTGGAGAGTAACAATGGGCTAATGGAATTCCCATGATTTAGACATACGTTTTAGAATGAATATATATTTTAAACAGAACTGGCTAGCTTCATGATTTTTTTTTTTCACATTTTTTTCCCCAACTGTAGCACGTGAGGATTGTTTTATCTCTCTTTCTCTGACTTGGCCAAACTGTTGCTTTTTTTTTTCTGACCACAGCTGAACCACAGAGTAGCCAACCATGGTTTAGCTGAGCAAAATCAAGTAAATTAGCTTGCCTGTATGGATAACAAACCCATCTAACCAATTGGATTTGGAAGCCAAAGGTGAGAACAGAGCATATATCTGCAAACTTTTTTTTTTTAACACAGCTGCATTTTCTCCTAGGAAAAGGACAAGGCTGCCTTAAAAAGTTATAATAGCTACAATGCAGTTGGTCCTTGGCTTACAATCTTGTTTGTCAGAAGGGATCACATGAACCGGGGACACCACAACTGTCATAAATGTGAATCGGTGTCTGAATTTTGATCATGTGACCACGGGGATGCTGTGTGAAGAAGTGTGAAAAAGGGTCCTAAGTCGATTTTTTCAGTGCAGTTGTACATTCAAATGGTCACTAAATGAATTTGTACATTTGTTGTATGAATGGTTTCTTAATTTAGGGGTTCTCTTTTTTATATATGTAGTTTTTATATATGTATTATGTAGTTTTTTAATATTAGATTTCTATTTATGCTGTGAGCCTCCCTGAGTTCCCGGAATAGGGCGGCATAGAAATTTAATAAATAATAATAAATAATAATAATTGTAAATCAAGGACCATCTGTCTCAACCCATTTTGGCCTTCCAAGCCTTTATTTGCACCGGCTTGAATGTTCACCTCTATTTATTTATTTTTTTTCCCCCACTGAAACTGATGCAATTTTAAAACTCAGAAAGAAAGAAGTTAGATTCAGGATGATCAGAAGAAAACACATTGAGAACAGAATAAATAAACAGGAGGCACCGAAATATATATGTAGATATATACACATTTAAAACTTGGCTCTAATGGAAATAGAACATGGCAGATGTCCCAGATAACTTTAAAAAAAAAAGAATATGCGGTCTCAATTCTGTAACAGGATCCAAGGATTCAGCAAGAGTGAAGACGGTCAATTCTAGTGAACAATACAGCCAGAATAATTATGAACTGAATTGATCGGGAGGTATTTTTTTTTAAAAAATATATATATATTCAATGAGCAATTTACTTTCTCTTGAGACTCTAGCAAGGAGGCAGCACGGTTTTTCTTTCCTTCTTAAAGTTGTCCCAATCTACCAAGCTCCGTGATGGCTTTAACTCTTAATATAGAGTTACTCCATTGGGTTATACAGATAGAGTTATCTGTATATCCATTAGCTAGTAGCCAAGACGAAGAGAAGATGCTGTCATTTTGTGTTTTTCGCCAGACCAGAAAGATGGTTTTCTTTACATTCAGCATCTCTTCTGAAATTGTATGGTGGATTTCAGCAGGGGTGGGATTCAAACAGGTGAACAACCAGTTCTCTGTGTGGATGCCACTTCCGGAAGTCCGTTCTGGGCCTGGGCAACAAAAAATTAGCTACTGGTTCTGCCAAACTGGTGCAAACCAGCTGAATCCCACCACTGGATTTAAGGAAATCCAGCAAGCTGATTTTTGTATTTACGGGTTACAATAGTCAATACCCTAACCACCGGTTGCTGAAGACTCTGATTCCTTCAAATTTTATATCCCCGACGAACACATTCAGACGCAAATGAAAAAAAAGTTCTTAAAATTGGTAAAACTGTCTTAACGGGGAAAGAAAGAAAGAAAGAAAGAAAGAAAGAAAGAAAGAAAGAAAGAAAGAAAGAAAGAAAGAAAGAAAGAAAGAAAGAAAGAAAGAAAGAAAGACAGAAAGGAAAAGAAAGAAAGAAAGAAAATTGAATAATTCTCCTATTGTCTTTTGTAAGAAAAAATAAGTTCTGCTGCACCATTAAAAATCCAGAGAAAGCTAGACTCTTTATTCTGTCTGATCTGTATCCTCCAGGTTATTTACAAAGCGATAGCTGGTTTTTTTTTATTGAGACATCCCTAGTTTTTTAATTTGCTTGTTTCTGACGCGGGATTGTAAAAGAAGGTACGCTAAAGGTTTTCAGCACCTTGTTAAGGCACTAATTTCTTGATGTAAGAGGGGGCAGCTAGGCTGCCAGAATGATTAAGGCCAGAGAAAGGAAGGACAGAATCCTTGTGTGTTGTGTTGTTCTGACGGGGGCACCAATACTCTCGCCCAGTTGATAAAAAGTCCCTTTATACTGCAACACAATGGGGAAATGCAACAAGGAAGCTTAATCTGGGATAAATCGGGCTGGGGACGATGGCGTTTGAAGGCTCCCCATGAAAATGAAAGTTGGCTTGCATTCCTACAACAAGTTCATTCAAGCTGCAAATCTTTGGTCCTTTGGAGAGCATTTCTGGAGTTATAAGGTGTGTGTGTGTGTGTGTGTGTGTTAGTTTTGATTTCCTTTCCAAAGTAGGGATGAAAGCTTTACAGGCACATCACTCTCCTTCCCTGCACCACCAGCTTCTAAGGTTGGTTGATCAAATACGGGGCCATAAGAGAAACACCAATCAAAATAAAATGTAACAGGAGTATAGTTGAGGCTGGACGCGAGGAGGGGGGGGGAAAAGGCCTACTAAGTCAGACGTTTTCAAAGACTAATACTTAGTATTGTATACCAGGTGTCATGATGATCGCGGCATAATATGTTTTTATGTCCAATGCTGATTGTTCTTAATAAAAGAATTTTTATAATTTAAAAAAAAAAAAAATACGGGGCAGTCACATCTGAGCTGCAAAAATGGAGTCAGCCACCAGATGGCAGCAAAGAGAGGCAGGCTGAGAGCTGGTCAACGGGGTCTAACTGAGACTCCTTGGACTCTCTCCGAGTCAACCTCAACCCATGGACATTCCAAGAAACGTCTTTGAAAAAAATATATAGATATGATTAATAAATGTGGGCTGTGGCATTTTTAAACCTCTCAGTGTAGCTTCTAGGATTTTCTACTCCTGTCCAAGGTCAGCCAAATATTTCTCTAAGGTGGTGTAGATGCCACCAAGGGCTTGCAGGCGGAAAACAAATTCTGTATTTTGAGAAAGGAGAGATTAAAAAGTTCCTTTCTCCCTACTTTGGCCCTGCCAGCAGAGCTTCCTCGGAATTGGATCTTTCTCTTTTTCAAAGGAATTTGCCATTTCCTTCACTTCAACATGGCCTAGCCACATGTTCATGAAGGCCCTTTGATCCTTCAAAGAGGCTTCCTTGGGGCTGCAGTCCCTGCAAGAGGAGCAGGTGATGAGGAACGTACCATTTGTGTACTTACTTTAAGAAGTTGCCTTGTTTTAGCAACCCCAAGTCAGCGGAAAACCCTGGTATCTGGGGAGAAAGATTTAGCTCAGGCTTCCTGTACCACACTTTTCCACATTGGTTTTTTTCTCTTCACAGTGACTTGAACAAGCCACTAACCTAACATCTTTGCCTTTAGGGTTAGATTCTGGGCAAATGTTAATTGATTTGGTTGGCTGTTTCAAGTAGGGCTGTGCAGAGCTTTTGAAGACGCTGCTTTGGAACTACTAAGCCTTTTAAAACAGACGCCTCTTTGCCCAAATTTCCCACAGTATCGGGAAGACTCCTCAAGGTATGGTGAGAAAAGTCAATGTAGCATCCATGGTGGTGCGATTGGAACTCTGCCCTTTTGTTATGCATGTGGGGCAGTGCAGATATGGCTTCTGTCACTCATCCGTGACCACCATATTGAATTTTCTTTAAACCATACCCTGCAGAGTATGTTTCCAGGTAATGCTTTCCACTTCACTGGGGATTGGGGGGTGGATAATCTATGTAACTCCATGCACGCATGCATACAGCTTCCCAAGCAACCACGATTCTCATGGAGGCGGGAATGGACAATGTAACCATTTGGGGGGGGGTGGATAAGCAGCTTTGTACATTTCCCAAAGGATTTGTACATCCATAGTGTTAAGTAGAAAAGCAAAGGCATCTGTCACGACACTGGAGGTGAAAAAACAAAGAAAGTAGAACACAAACAAAACCCAGGATGATTCTGTAAGAATGACCCTATGAAATATATTGCATTATCTATGGCAGCCTTGAGACAAACAAATTTACCCTTTTAAATCTCTCTACACCTCCTTCACCAGATTCAACCCGGGGATGAGGGAGAAGAAAAGTATAGCTAGAAACTTGGCAGTAAAGAAGAAGCACAATTATCAGAATATCAGTTCACTTAAATGGGTGTGTAGTTTGATCAAGGCTTCCGTGCTTAGTTAATCAACCTGGGTTAATCCTGAAATCAACTCGGTTGCCTTTTTGGATCAGTGGTTTTCCACGCCACGAACATGCCAGGCACATGCCAGACCACGATGCTCTTCACCAGGAAGCGCCAGGCACACACGCAAGATCGAGGGGAACTTTTAGAAGTGAGTGTACCGACTCCCTCGGAGATTGTACACGTACAGTGTTGGGTAGAAATTGTCACGCATGAAAATAAAGTTTTGCGATGGGCCTCGGAGAAGACGTCACCACGGATTCTACTTTCCCCACGGTCCATTTCAACTCTTGAGACCAGGGCCCTGCCCTTGATTTGGACTTTTTTGTTTAAAAAAAAAACACCAACAAACCAAAAACCTTCATTAAGTGCCTTAAAGTTGACTTGAAATATGTTCGAGCACATTTTGTTTTCAGTCATTCATAAAAGGTATCATATATATGTATATGTATATATATATATACAAAACAGACCCCAGCCAGCGAGGCCTTCTTTTCACAAACCAAGTTATTCAGGAGTTTGTTTTTTTGTTTGTTTGTTTGTTTTAACAGTGTTTGTAGAGTGTGCTTTAAAATCCAAAGTCCCAATTCTCAGGCTCGGTTGAGGAGTGTTGTCCTAAAAAGAAAAAGATTTAAAAGGTCACTATTATTAAGTTCTTTTACGAGGCAGCAGCCCAAAAGCCTAATACAAGCCTGCATTGGATAAACAGAGGCATAGCATCATAGATTCGACTACTGTAATGCTCTCTACATGGGGCAACCTTTGAAGAATGTCCGGAGACTGCAGGTGGTTCAGAATGCGGCCGCGCGAGCCGTCTTGGGTCTCCCAAGACATGCTCATGTCACTCCAGCCCTCCGTGAGCTGCACTGGCTGCCAATTGGTCTCCGAACACAATTCAAAGTGTTGGTTATGACCTATAAAGCCCTATATGGCAATGGACCAGGATACTTGCGGGACCGTCTTCTGCCTCATGAATCCCAGCGACCGGTTAGGGCACATAGGGTTGGCCTCCTACGGGTCCCGTCTGTTAGACAGTGCCGTCTGACGGGACCTAGGGTTAGGGCCTTCTCTGTTGCTGCCCCAGCCCTCTGGAATCAACTTCCCTCAGAGGTTTGTACTGCTCCTTCCCTCCTAGCTTTCCGTAAACTTTTAAAAACTCATCTTTGCAGACAGGCTTGGGGCGTGAGCCGCGCTCTGCCCCTGGGCCTTTGATTGGGAGTGTATGCTGTATGAGTGAGTATAGTTTTTACAGTTTTATAGTTTTTATATTGTACCATTATTTTAAGTAACTTATATATTTCTGTACTTATATTTCTGTTGTGAGCCGCCCTGAGTCTGGGGAGAAGGGCGGCATATAAGTTGAAATAAAGATAAAGATAAAGATAAAAGATCAAACAATTATGTGGAAAGATTAATATCACTTTATAAATCCTTAGTAAGACCACACAAGGAATACTGCATCCAGTTTTGGTCACCATATTACAAAACAAAAAAAAAAAAGTTGAGAGTTTAGAAAAAGTGCAGAGAAGAGCAACTGACATGATTAAAGACCCGGAGACAAAAACATATAAAGAACAGGAATGGGTATGGCCAGTGTAGAGAAAAGAAGGATGGGGGTGGGGGGTGGGGACAGTCTTCCAATATTTGATGGGCTGCCCCAAAGAAGAGGGGGTCAGCTTATTTTCCAAAACACCACACAGGCAAAAACAAGAAACTGAACAGAACAAGGTCTTGATTTCATGGTAGAGAAACAGATTGCAGTGGGACACAACCAAAAGGGTTCCTAACAAGAATATGACGACTGAACCAATAACCAAGGAAGGGGTAGGGGTGCCCTGGGGACTACTTGCCCTCCTCCCCATGATCAAAGCAAGGTTCAATGCCAGACAATGCCAGAAGAGATTGAACAACCATTTGTCAGAATGGTGTAGGCTCTACTACTTGAGCAGGGGGTTGGGCTAGATACCTCCAAGGTCCCTTCCATCATCATCATCATCATCATCATCATCATCATCATTATTATTATTATTATTATTATTATTATTATTATTATTATTATTATTATTATTATGGATCATCGCACAGTCAGCCAGATGTTCAGACTGGATTTGGCATTTTTGTCTACCTATCGAGTCCTTCCCAAGGACCTGGGATAGGCAGATGTGGACGTTGGATGGTATTACAGATCTCGTCGCAGGATGGAAGCAGTGCCTAGTAAGGCTGCCTTTTGCAATTGACTAATGGTGAATTTGTCAATGCCGATGAGGGTGTTCAAGTGGTGCTCCAGTTGTTTTGGGATTGCACTCAAGGCGCCTATGACTATGGGTACTACCCTTGCTTGCTTTTGCCACAGTTTTTCTACTTCTGTTTGTAGGTTTTTGTATTTTGTTATCTTCTCCAGTTCTTTCTCGTCTCTTCTGCTGTCTCCAGGCACTGCCACGTCCACTATCCAGATTTTTTTGTCTTTCTTATCGACAACTATTATTATTATTATTATTATTATTATTATTATTATTATTATTATTATTATTATTATTATTATTATTATTATTATTATTATTATTATTATTCTGTTAATTCATCAGCCAGATTTTTGAGGGTCTCAGAGTAATCCTAAGTGGGAAGTCAAGGGAAGCTGAGATTTCACATCAAGATAATTTGGTTTCTCCCCCACATTAAAACGACAAAGCGTTAGATGACGTGAGATGACCAAGATGCCTACAAAAGGGTCAGTGTCTATGCTGCTGTTACTCGGTTTCCTAGACAGCACAGCAACTGTTGGCTGAGGCAGAGAAAGGAGCTGGGTGTTGTTGTGCTGGGAAAGCAGGAGGGGTGTGCGTGGTCATCCGTGGCAATAAAGCAGCCTGAAGCTGCCTAACGCACAAGAAGGAAGCGTTCGAGGAGCAGGAGGAGCAGGTGTAGCAGAAGTGGGAAAAAGTGGAGTAGAGAGCAGCAAACACTAGACTTGCTTGTATATGTGTGTGTGTTGCATAGTGACCTGAATTGTCGTATGGGCTCTCTTGGGTTTTCAGGCCCACTCACTTGGGTGTACACTTCTCCAGTGTCAGAATAGAGCTGGAAGGGAGACCCTAGACCATTTCAGACAGGTGGCTGTCCAGGCTTTTCTTAAAGGCCTCCAATGATGAAGCAACCATAACTTCTGAAGCTGTTCCACTGGTTAATTGTCCTCACTGTTAGGAAATTTCTCCTTAATTCCAGGTTGCTTCTCTCCTTGATTAGTTTCCATCCGTTGCTTCTTGTCCTGCCTTCAGGTGCTTTAGAGAATAGCTTGACTCCCTCTTCTTTGTGGCAACCCCGGAGATACTGGAAGACTGCTATCGTGTCCCCCCTTTTCCTTCTCTTTGTTAGACTGGATATACCCAATCCTTGCAACTGTTCTTCGTGTGTTTTAGTCCCCAGTCTCTTAACCATGAAATTCGTGCTTCCCTTGTTCCTTGTTCAAGGAACACTGACATTGTCCCTGCATTCTGATTTCTGAAGATGATTTGCCAGCCAGCTCTTAAAACATATGCTGCAAATGGTCTACAGGCAAAACTTTTGTCTGCGCAGACCCTGTTGTCGTTGTTCTCTTTCTGCAAAAAATGCCCTAAAAGCAGGCCAAATCCATGGGGTCTGTTTGTGCTTTAAACAAATTAAATCCAGTTAGTACAAAGCAGACCTCTAATCCCTGGATAATTCAGAACTTCTTCCATTGGATTGGTCCCAGGTTGGGAAAAGATGAAGATGGAGGTCCTGTACTAAATCCTGAGATGGTAAAATGAAAAGAATGCTTCTTTGTTGTCCCGAGTTAAAATCCACATGCACCAATATGAACACTTTGTAAGTACTCCGAATTAGACGTTTAAATACTTTTTTTTAAAACTGTCTTAATGTTTTTTTTACTGTTTTTTTAAATTGCTCTGGCTGTTTTAAAAACGTCTTTCAAAATGTAATTGTAACATCTGTTTTGAATCGCGAGCTGCCCACAGTTGTTTGCTGAGGTGGGCGGCTGCAGGAATCCATCAAATAAATAAATAAATACTCCCTGGAAACCTTAAAACGAGAACCATCAGTCTTTGGTCTGCTGGGCAAGGAGTTTTTCACAAACTTTGGACAGAAAGATGATTTTGACCTGTGTAAAAAAAAAAGGGGGCAGGGCTTGGACCCCGTCTTAGTGGCCACCATCTCAACCTCTGTCCATATTCCTGAGGACCTCCTGATGTAAGTAGTCTCCTGTCCCTTCTCAATGAAGAAGCATACTTTACTCCTTTGCTCCATAGTTAGAAAGTTGTGAGGAAGGTTGCGGCTTTGTGTTAGCCGAGGACGGTTGGTGGCTTGGTGGCTAGAAGAACTAGGAGGCAAGTTTTTCTTTGAATGTTTCCCCCCTGTCCTTTGGGGCCAACAGGACAATACTCATGCAATTTGGTTTCTGTTCCCCCCCCCGAGAATGAGAAGCTTTACTCTGCATAATGGCTAAGTAACCTTTTTTGGCTTTGTTCCAGCAACATCTTGGCTTCCCACTTAACCATTTTTAACCCGTAGCCATGGTTACCTGAGAGTCTTCCAGCTGTCTTTCTCCATGTGATTTTCTGGACCTTCACTTTCAAACGAGGCAATAAACAAAGCTGGAGGAGGAGGAGAAAGAAAGAAAGAACAGGGGTCAGGACTATTGATCAGTTTGTGATGATAATGGTGTCAGAAATGTGTCATTTGTGGCTAGATAGATGATAGACAGACAGACACAGAAAGTTAGAGAGGGATGATAGAGAAAGGGATAGAGAGAGAGATGAGAGAGAGAGAAGGGATAATGAGATAGATAGATAGATAGATAGATAGATAGATAGATAGATAGATAGATAGATATAGGTAGATAGATAGGTAGATAGGTAGATAGACAGACAGATAGACATGAGACAGACAGATGAGATAGACAGATGAGATAGATAGATAGATAAGTAGATAGGTAGATAGATAGGTAGATAGATAGGTAGATAGGTAGATAGATAGACAGATAGACATGAGACAGATAGATGAGATAGACAGATGAGATAGATAGATAGATGATAGACAGACAGATAGACAAATAGACAGATAGATGATCTAGATAGATAGATAGATAGATAGATGATAGACAGACAAATAGACAGATAGATGATCTAGATAGATAGATAGATAGATAGATAGATAGAGAGAGAGAGAGAGAGAGAGAGAGAGAGAGAGAGAGAGAGAGAGAGAGAGACAGACAGACAGACAGACAGACAGACAGACAGACAGACAGACAGACAGAGACACAGGACACAGACAGACACACATCATTCTATCAAATGTGGTTAGTTTGGTTCCTCACTGACCCCAATCCTACTTCTCTACAATGGCATTATGGTCAACAGACTCATTGTACACATTCTTCTAACAGTTGTGGGAAACTATATTTCTTTTTTTTCTTTTTTCTTTTTTTAAGAAAAACCCCCATCTCCCCTGCTCCAAAGTCTCACCTTCTTCACTGTAAATGGGTGCCGTGAGTAGATAGCTTTGAATCTTCCTGTCCTTCTCAAAAGGACATTCCACCTGTTTCCACGTGACAAAGTCATGGATTTGCCTTGAAATTTCCCAGAATTTCTGCAGAAGAAAATGGATGGAGATGAATAATTGCAATACCACGGAATCCAAAGAATCACTCAATGTTAAAGCATCCCTAAGAGATGGCTGCTTGCCCAGCCTCTTCTGGAAGTCCTCTACCGTAGAAAGTCCCCTGATCATCTTTGTTGCTCTTCTCTGCACTCTTTCTAGAGTGTCAACATCTTTTTTACATCGCAGTGACCAAAACCAAGGCCTTGTAAAGTGGTATTAACACTTCACATGATCTTGATTCTATCTCTCTGTTAATGCAGCCCAGCACTGTGTTGACCTTTTTGGCAGCTACAGCACACGGCTGGCCCCTATTTAAATGATTGTCCACTAGGACTCTGAGATCGTTGCTACTATTGAGCAAGGTACCACCTATACTACACCTGTACATTTGGTTTTTCTTGCCTAAATGTAAAACCTTACTTTTTTCACCACTGAATTTCATTTTGTTAGAGAGTGCCCAGTGTACAAGTCTGTGAAGATCCTCCTCTATCTTAAGCCTGTCTTCTGGAGGGTTGGCTACTCCTGCCATCTTACAACTAGTTCTTTTTCTGCATAAATAAATCTGAAATGTATGTCCCATGCAGAGTAGCTAGGTAGAACAAAGACTTGTATTTTAAATGTTGATATGCATGCCTAGAATTATAGCTTCTAAATGCCGTCATTTCCACGCGTAGCTTTGAGGCGTAACTCAGGCAAATGTATCCTTGAGAATAGTAATGAAAACAAAACAAGTATAAAAGCAGTGACTTGGCCATTATTTTTTAGGTAGCACAGTATTTCCCCTCCCCTTTTGCCAGGACATTTGTAAAAAGTTGCAACATTCATCCCATTTCTTGCACGCTGTGTGCATTTATCGTACATTGTAAAACGTTGCTTACCTTGAAGTTGATTTGTCCATTCGGCAAGTGATTGGTGTGTATCTTATGCAGGAAGAAGATATCTTTAATGAAAAGATTGAAAACAGGAATGACAATTTTCTCCCGGCTGCTGTGTGCTGTCTGAGATCTCTGGGCTGCCCCTTGAAGAGCCGTCCGATAATTACAAAAGTTGCTTGATGGATCCATGTGATGCTGTTTCCAAAGAACGATAAGAAACAATGGTTTAGTGCCTGTGGAGATGCTCAGTCATCTGGGTCAGGGTTGACCCAGAGGTGCTTTTTTTTTTTTCAAAAAGGCAACTGGACTTTGGTTTTCCATGAAGACATTTCGCTTCTCATCCAGGACGCTTCTTCAGTTCTGCCTGAATGGTAGAGGATGGAAGGATTTATCATTCCTTGCAGTCATCTGGTCATTAGCCCTCTCTATGAGACTCGTTGAGGCCACTTGGAGGTTAAGCTGTGTCTTCAGGGTCACCCAATTGGTGCAAATGGGTGTGGAACCTTCTTGGAACTGCTGAAAGGATTGTAGTCAATGCTGCTAGCATCGGATGTTTTGCTTTGACAACATATGGAGATGCATCCAGTTTCCTTCTTATGTTTTACTCTTAGAATTAGAGTTAGAATTAGATGGTACTGGGAGGGGGAAGAGGAGGAATGTGCATGGGAGTTTAGTTAGACATAGCAATACTGTAACTAGTGTGAGAACCAAGGTTTTTGAAATAAGAGATGATAAGAATTGGCGGGTTGGAGAACTGGAGGGAAAGTCTGCATTTCAAACTAATTGGAGAATGTGATTTATGACTATAAATTAGAGGAGGGAATTGGGCTTTGATACTATGTGTTCAGGGGAGGGGAATTCAGATTTTGGCTTTGGCTATGTACGTGCCGATGCTATGCTTCTCGAATAAAAGATTCCTTAAGGTAATCAATGCCTCGAAGTTCTTTGAAGAGTTTCATCTGTCGGAACCATGACAATTGTGTTGTAAACAGGAGATAAGCTGTGTTGTATCTTCCCCCTTCTGTTGAGAGAAGGCTGTTCAGTTTTGACATAGATGGCCTCTTTGATCCCTCCAGTGTGGTCTCAACAACCCTCCGAAAGTGTGCTAATGACGAGATGACCTGCAAGGAATATAAGTCCTTCCATCTTCCAGTCAGAAATGAAGAAGCTTCTTGGATGAGAAGTGAAGTGTCTTCAAGGAAAAAAGCAAAGTCCAGCTGCTTTTTGAAAAAGAGATGGGACAAGTAATGGCTTGTTAGGAGACGCTTGAGTTGCAAGTCCTTGTATCGTTTATTTGAATCAAGTTACAAAAATCAGGAGGGTGCAAGTGACCACATTTCCTGGGGACCCAATTTCTCCGGGTTAGGAGACTGAGACACACCTCCTGTTACTTATAAAATGCAAAAATAAATACCGTCCTTTTGAAAGGAGAGCATCTTACTGTCAGATGCTTCGGCAGAGGCTAAAACTAAAAACGATTCCTGCAGAATTGTCTTTAACAAGATTTATCGAGATAGATACAGTGGTGGGACCAGTTCTGTTACCGGATGGAGGCCTGGGCCTCCAAGGCCTAGAACGGACTTCTGGAAATGGCATCCATGCACTTCCGGTGGGCCGTTCTAGGCCTGGGAGGCCTCCTCCAGGCCTCTGTGGCCTAGAACGGTCTTCCGAAAGTGGCATCCACGGACTTCCGGCGGGCTGTTCTAGGCTTGGGAGGCCTCCTCCAGATGTCCGAGGCCCAGACTGGACTTCCGGAAGCACTGTGCATGAAGCCAGTTCTCTGAACTCAGCAAAATTCTATTCTATTCTGTTCTGTTCTGTTCTGTTCTGTTCTGTTCTGTTCTGTTCTGTTCTCTTCTCTTCTCTTCTCTTCTCTTCTCTTCTCTTCTCTTCTCTTCTCTTCTCTTCTCTTCTCTTCTCTTCCCTTCCCTTCCCTTCCCTTCCCTCCTCTCCTCTCCTCTCCTCTCCTCTTCTATTCTAGTCTATTCTAGTCTGTTCTCTCCTCTCCTCTCCTCTCCTCTCCTCTCCTCTCCTCTCCTCTCCTCTCCTCTCCTCTCCTCTCCTCTCCTCTCCTCTCCTCTCCTCTCCTCTCCTATCCTATCCTATCCTATCCTATCCTATCCTATCCTACTCTACTGACATCCTAGCTTCTTTAGAAGAACTGAACGCCTAAGAAGGCCAGCACCCGCTAAACAACTGGCAGCTGTGATTTCACAGGGTTGTATATGTAATCATAATCCTTTTTTATTTCCAGTTTTTGTTTGAGATGGCTTGCTTTTGCTAAATCCTGAATATAATTCCCCACCAGATGGCAGGCTTCAATGAGAGATGAAGAAAAGAAATAAAAAAGTAATATAGAAGGTGGATTAGGAGTGGTCATCCCCTTGCCTTTCAAATACTGTCAGCTCCCTTCAGCAGAAATATTGTTACAGGTGGAAGATGGAAGATGGAAGGTTTCTCTCTTCATACTGACAAAAATATGTAAAAGGAAAAAAAAATGTACCGCACTTAACTCATTGAGAAAGGCAGAGTGCTATATTTTCTGCAGTGCCAACCTGTTTGAATGCCCAGTGACAACTGAGGAAATTCTTTAAATCGAGTTTGATTGAAATTTGATTGATTTTAAGATTGATTTAAGATTTGTTACTATTTTCAAGCTTCCCCTGTTTTTCTCCCGAACTATGAACTACGGTTAAGCCCACTTCTTGTGCTGCTGTATTCTGGCTGGTCACTGTTTTTTTGTTTTTTTAATGAAAAGAATCCTTTTGAGTTAAAAAAAAAATATTGACAGGATGCAGCAAGGTGCAAAATACTTACCTCTAAAACATCAAATTTGGCTGTTTTCACTTTGGACCATGTTTTCTTTAGCCGGGCAACAGGACTCAAGTTCATGCCAGCTGAAAGAAAGAAAGAAAGAAAGAAAGAAAGAAAGAAAGAAAGAAAGAAAGAAAGAAAGAAAGAAAGAAAGAGAGGGAGGGAGGGAGGGAGGGAGGGAGGGAGGAGAAAGAAAGAAAGGGAGAGAGAGAAAAGAAAAAGAAAGAAAGAAATGAAGAGAGAGAGAAAGAAGAGAGGGGGAGAGAGAGAAAGAAAGAAAACAGAAAGGAAAGAAAGAAGAAAGAAAAAAGAAAGAAAAGAAAGAAAGAGGGAGGGAGGGAGAGAGGAGAAAGAAAGAAAGGGAGAGAGAGAAAAGAAAAAGAAAGAAAGAAATGAAGAGAGAGAGAAAGAAAGAGAAAGGGGGAGAGAGAAAGAAAGAGAAAGAAAAAAGAAAAGAAAGAAGAAAAGGGAAAGAGAGAAAAAGAAAAACAGGGAAAGAGAAGAAGACAAAAGAAAGAGAGAGAAAGAAAAAAGATGTTTAAATGCAAATAATGTGCAATATCTTCGCATTCAATTCAAACATTTTTCTAGCAATAATCGCCTTTCAGGAAACTTTTCATTCAGGGCTCTTTTGATACGTGTCAAAGGGAAGCTTCTGCAGCAGGTGGATTGTCCTAAGCCCATTAAACATCCATAAGCCAAGGGTCAAAATATTCTCAACCCACTCACCCTTCACTTCCTCATTCTATATTCCTCCAATCCACCTTCAGGTGTTAAGTATTGCCATGCCTCACATTCTAGCCAACTGAATCGTATTCTTTCAAGCAGATGCCCCAATCCTCTTATAAGTTGTTGGGTGGTGTTTTTTTTTTTTTTTTATAAATCTGCTGCTTTCCCACCTAACAGTGTCTTCCCGGCTGTTCTTCTTGGTTATGACCTATAAAGCCCTTTATGGCAACAGGCCAGGATACTTGCGGGACCGTCTTCTGCCTCATGAATCCCAGCGACCGGTTAGGGTGCATAGGGTTGGCCTCCTACGGGTCCCGTCTGTTAGACAATGTCGTCTGGCGGGGCCTAGGGCAAGGGCCTTCTCCGTTGCTGCCCCAGCCCTCTGGAACCAGCTTCCCTCAGAGGTTCGTACTGCTCCCTCCCTCCTAGTCTTCCGGAAACTGTTGAAGACTCATTTATGCCGACAGGCTTGGGGCGTATGAACTATACTCTGCCCCTGGGCCTAGGAAGGTGCCTCCATCACTGACTGTGTACCGATTGTGATTAGTTTAGTTTAGTTTATTTAAATTTTTATGCCGCTCCTCTCCAAAGGACTCGGAGCGGCTAACAACATGAACAAAAAAACAACATCACAACTTTAAAAACCAAAAACCAAATCTACAAAACATTTAAAAGACCCCCCCAAACACATTCATCATATGCACACAATCACAGTCATCCCCAGGCCTGCCGGCATAAATAAGTTTTTAGATTCTTCCGGAAGGCCGGGAGAGTGGGGGAAACGCGGACTTCAAGGGGCAGTTGGTTCCAGAGAGTGGGCGCCACAACAGAGAAGGCCCTCCCCCAAGGACCCGCCAGACGGCATTGTTTCGCTGACGGGACCCGGAGGAGGCCGACCCTGTGCGCTCTCACCGGTCGAAGGGAAGTATGTGGCAGAAGATTGTATGTTGTATGAATGTGTTTTGGAACTGAATGAATGTGTTTTGGGTAGGATGGTTGGTTTTTATTGTAATTTAATTTTTTTTATTGTATTATTGTTGTAAGCCGCCCTGGGTCCCAGGAGAAGGGCGGCATAGAAATCCAATAAAAGTTAAAGGTTGAGTGCGTCACCATGCCTTCTACCCTGATGGTAACTTTTGTCTCTGAATTCCTGCCTGGGGCAAATCCTGTTCAAACCCCAGCTTTTACAACTATGGGGAAACAAGGGTTGTGTATACACACATTAATACCTGAGCAGGGCACAGCGTGCAAGAAATAAGGCGGGCGGGGGGGGGGAGGTTTGTGCTCAAAGGAAAGTTCACCTTTGTTTTGCTCTCAAATTAGTTACGGGGAACTTTCAACCCAAGTGAGTTATTGGGAAAATATTTGCACACAGATGATCTGTAAAAAAAAAAAAAAAAGGACTAACTTGGCACACTCAACACCAAGAGGAAGGTGCTAATATCAGCCGTGCCACGCTGCCCGATTTAATATATCATGCAGATCTTTCTTTTAAGGATTAAAAATCTTTAAACCGAGCTGTAATCCCCAGCTTGGACCGACAATTGCTTTTCCCACTTGTTTCCACCTTCTTCCCTGTTACTAAAAGTAGCCATGAGTTCCTGGTAGCTTTCTGCAGCTGGCTGCATTCCCCCATTTTAGGTATATATGAAGTTCTTCATTTAAGCAGGACTCCAATCCTTTGAAAGGATCCTAGCTGAAAGGACAAGTGGCTGTCCAGTCTCTTCTTAAAAACCTCCAGTGATGGAGCACCCCCAACCTCTGAACGCAAGCCCTTCCACTGGTTAATTGTTCTCACTCTCAGGAAATGTCTCCTTATTTCTAGGTTGAATCTCTCTTTAACAAGCATCCATCCATTGTTTCTTGTCTTGATGCTTTGGCAAATAGGTTGAGCCCCTCCCCTCTTCTTTGTGGCAGCCCCTCAAATATCAAAAGGCTGCTAGTCTCATCATGAGACTAAACATATCCAGTTCCTGCATTCATTCATCATAGGTGTCAATCTCCACTTCTCCAATCATCTTTGTTGGTCTCTCTCAGTATGTGAAGGTGCATGTTCACATCTGTGTGAGAGAGAACGGTTGGCCTGCATGCATGGGGATCATCATATGGGATCAGTTAATAATGGGCAGAGCAGTTAATATTAGCAGCAGAGCACACTGACGTACTAAATTGCTGGCTTGCATTCTCAGGCCAAGTTTTTAATCTACTCAACTCCCATTCTGTTGAGGCTGTCACATACTCAGAGACCTTACTCACAAATAATAGCCATCATGGAGTTGAAATTTCCAATGTTGAAGCATTCTCTTGCCACGTCAATGAAAAATTCCATGATTCTCGTCCTCTGCTTTTTCTTCACCACCTGAAACATGACAAAGAGTTTCAGTGAGAAGAGGGGAACCTTACTTACGCCACAAAAACTCCTTGCAGAGCAGACTACATTGTCGGAAGATCCACAGGATGAATTCTGTTTTTCATGGAACTCTTCAGGGTTAGGCAGTGAGTTGAGTTCCTCCTCTGCTTTTTTTTTAGGAGATCACCAAAATCCTGCGTGTTGAGTTGTTGATACTAAGTGTGATTCCCTTGCTTTAGGTATTCAGGGTCTTAAGTGCTTCTGAATGAGCAAAAATTTAAATAATTTCCTTCTAATCAGGACAAGGCATGCATGAAAAAAAAAATGCCTCTGGTGAGATAAATACTGAAAAGTATTTACATTTTCTAGCCTGAAAGATAGAAACTGCCAAAATACGTTGTCCTGAAGAGAACTGCTTCTAAAAAGAGAAGACTGTTTTGACCCTGTAGGGTTTGATGATGACACTGAGCAGTTATAATCCACCTTTTTAAGTGTCCTACTTGATGCAGAATGTATCCTAGCCTAAAAGAAAATACTCCTCACTTCAAATATGCAAATAAAGGAGACCAATAAGCTGAAAAGCTGATTTGATTCGACTTAATTACAACCGCTGTTGAATTTAGGTTTGGATTATCTCCTGATTACATATTTTATTTCACAAATCCCACAAGGACTTTGAGATATTTCCTCCCAACAATGCTCCTAGGTCAATAATGACAATTGTGCTCGATGCTTTTCTGCATAAAATATGGGCCATCAGCCCAGAGTGAGCCAAAGGTCAGGCAATGCATTTCATATCTCTACTTGACCGTTTGGGATCTCTGATATCCAGAGACTGTCCAAATTAATCAACATGATGCAAGGAGTTCTACAACAAACTCTTAATTTGGGGGGGGGTGTTGTTTGGGTTTTGACGATTAGGATTTGCGCGGTGGGTGTTAAGAGCCAAGGCAAAGTTCTACTGCCTCATCTGGATCCAAAGTAACAAACAGCAAGGAAGTTGTGCTGTGTGTCACGCTAATGACATTTCGCTCTGAATCTCAAAATGTTCTCCCTCCATGGTTCCATGTTGATGTTGAAAAGTAGAGGAGATAAAACTGAAGCTAGAGAATGTTGTTGGGGTTGAGCTGAAGCTGACTCTTGTTCCCCTTTTGCCTCTCGCTGGAGCTAAAATCTCACAAAGAAGGCGCTTTTGCCCATTGCAGAGGCATTCAATGGGTGTGGATATCGTTGTGAATCTATGGGTGTGAGAACCTTGTGGTTACATCAAAGGGACTCGAACTCACAGAGGTAACCGTCAACCATCAAATGTATATGCTAACTAGGAGATCCGTGGTCTTGCCTCAGCGCTATGGTGCATTCATATGATCAGAAACCCCCTGACAGAATATTGTCATATTCTTACATGTACTGTTTGATAACCCAGCCTGGACATTTCCTCTCCCCCTTTAGTGGTTTTTTTTTTTTAAAAAAGTTTTTATTGAATACAAAGAAAAAAAAGGATTTAAAACATTGAACATGGTAAATCGTCTTTGACTGACATCTCAGTCCATATTGTACATTAATTACATATAATATATCTATATACAAACTATACAATTCTGGTCTCTGTCTTAACTTATCTCTTTATTTGTGACCTCCATTTTTCCCCCTCCATCTATAAAATTTATTCCATATTCGATAAAATTCTGTTTCTTCCTGATTTTTTTAATCTTTTAGTTATCCTATCAAGTTCTGCGCAATACTAATAATTTTCTTTACGGTATTAGTTCTTCCTCACTCAGTGCTTCCATTGCTTTCCACTTTTGAGCAAATAGTATCCTTGCCGCCGTAACCATGTGAATAATTAAATATGTGTCCTCTTTATTTACATTTTTCTCTAGTATTCCTAATAGTAATGCCTCAGGTTTGTATAGAATGTTTTGCCTAGTCATTTCTATTACCCATTCCCAGACCAAATGCCAATACACCTGTGCTTCTCTACATGTCCACCATACATGAAAAAAGCTGCCCTTTTCTTCTTTACATTTCCAACACGTAGAAGAATATCCGTTGTACATTTTGGCTAATCTGGCCAGAGGGAGATGCCATCTGTAAACCATCTTATACAGGTTTTCTTTGTATGATGTCGACAATGTGATTTTGTTATTTTGCTCCTATATTTGCCCCCTTTAGTGGGGTTTTTAGCGGGAGAGGTGAGGAAGGATATTTCAAATCAGCTGTGATGCCTGATCAATCACCCAACGTCATTGAGCTGTTTGCACTCAGCTCCCTGCCTTAAGCAGGATTAAATCTCATAGTCTCCCAGTTTCAGCTTGGTAGTCCTAAAAGTGCTTTTTTCCCCAGAGGCAACTGGACTTACCTTGTGTTTCTTTTGAAGATGTTTCACTTCTCACCCAAGAAGCTTCTTCAGCTCTGACTGAATGGTGGGGAATGGAAGGATTTATACCCCTTGCAGAGAGTCGGTCATTTGCCTTCTTTTGGAGAGACCTTGAAACCATTTTGGAGGTTGACCTGTGTCCTCAGGGTCACCTGAGTGGTGCAAATGGTGGTGGAGGCTTCTTGGCTGCAGGATGTTTTCTGCCTTGGGTCCCTTCCCTGATGAAGACAGGCGCCGGCTGCTGGGGATGAGTCTGTGCTGTCTGCATCTCAAACTGAAGCACAAATGGTTCCTGAAGTTTTCAACAGTGAAGGACCCAGGGCAGAAAACATCCTGCAGCCAAGAACACTCCACACCCATTTGCACTACTCAGGTGATCCTGAGGACACAGGTATACCTCCAAGTGGCCTCAACGACTCTCTGTTGTTGTTAGTTGCGAAGTTATGTCTGACCCATCAGAACCCCATGGACAACGTTCCTCCAGGCCTTCCTGTCCTCTACCATCTTCTGGAGTCCATTGAAGCTCACGCCTACTGCTTCAGGGACTCCATCCAGCCACTTCATTCTCTGTCGTCCCCTTCTTCTCTTGTCCTCCATCTTTCCCAGCATCAGGCTCTTCTCCAGGGAGTCCTTCCTTCTCATTAGGTGGCCAAAGTGCTTGAGTTTCAACTTCAGGATCTGGCCTTCTAAAGATCAGTCAGGGTTGATCTCCTCTAGGACCGACTGGTTGGATCGCCTTGCAGTCCAGGGGACTCGCAGGAGTCTTCTCCAGCACCAGAGTTCAAAGGTCTCAATTCTTTGGTGCTCAGCCTTTCTTATGGTCCACCTTTCACAGCCATACATTGCAACTCTCTAAAAGAATGCACATGACCAGCTGTCTGCAAGCAATATAAATCCTTCCACTCCCCACCATCCAGTCAGAGCTGAAGAAGCTTCTTGAATGAGAAGCGAAATGTCTTCAAAAGAAACACAAGAAAGTCCAGTTGCCTCCGAAAAAAAGTATCTTTGGGACAACCAGGACCTGGATGACTGAGAATCTCCGTAGACTTTCAGCTTGGTACTTTTCTCTGATAAAGGAGAATATATTGTAGATCAGGGTTGAAATGAGGGGTCATTGATGCTCTCGGAGCCGGGGTTGGTTTCTTTCAGACATTTCATTACCCATCTCGGTAACATCATCAGTGCTAGTAAGGAGTGGGGTTTGATCTCAGTTTATATTCTAGTGGCTTATCCTCTCAGTATTGGTAGGGGTGGTCTTAGAGATTCTTTGGGCTGTTTACCATTGGCTTCTTTGGCAGTTTCTTGGTTGGGCGGTGATCCTTGGTCTGATGTTAATCTATTCTCATCTGGGTGTTGATTGTTGGTGGGCAGATGCTTTGGTATTTCTGTTCTCCTTTTGGCTTGTTGATTGTGGTTTTTTCCCCTTTTTTTCTTTTGCATAGTATGTAGATGCTGTTTATGGGTATGTGTCTATTGATGGCCAATTTGTCTGAGTGTGAGGCTTCTGGGAATTCTCTAGTGTTTTATAACCTGACTTGGTCTAAGGTGGTCATAGTTTCCCAGTTGAAACTAGTTTGTCCATGTTTTGAGAAATTTGAAGAGTTTTCATCATTTCTTCTGACTAATAATAATAATAATAATAATAATAATAATAATAATAATAAGAAGAAGAAGAAGAAGAAGAAGGGGAAGGGGAAGGGGAAGGGGAAGGGGAAGGGGAAGGGGAAGGGGAAGGGGAAGGAGAGTTAGAAGGGAGGTCTTCTAGTCCAACCCCCCTGCTCAGGCAGGAAACCCTATACCATTTCAGACAAATGGTTGTCCAATCCCTTCTTTAAAACTTCCAGTTCTGGAGGCAGGTTGTTCCACTGGTTAATTGTTCTCACTGTCAGGAAATTTCTCCTTAGTTCTAGGTTGTTTCTCTCCTTGATCAGTTTCCATCTGTTGCTTCTTGTCCTGCCTTCAGGGGCTTTGGAGAATAGCTTGACTCCTTCTTCTTTGGGGCAACCCCTGAGATATTGGAACACTGTTGGTGTTCATGGATGCATGGAATGGGAATTCCCGTCATTTAGCAGGCAGTTTTGGAAAAGGGTAGGATAACAGCAATGAACATCCCTGCTTAGAAAACAGACAAATAAGGCCTCAGCTCTCCAGCAGGAATCGGGTCTAAGTCCTCTGATGAAAGACACCGCAAAGTAATGAAAATCAGATATAAGGTCGACAGAAGCGTTCTGCTAACGTGTGAATCAGCTACCCTCAAAACGGAGACATTAAACTGGTGAATAGCACGTCCATTCCACACACACACCCCAGTTTGTTTCTCCTGTGGATACTTGCCTTACAAATCTCCGTCGCCACCAACATGCTGAGGCAGTTAAACCAATTGTCGTAGGCTTCCAGATTGTAGGTCTTCGTCACATCGCTTCGGCACTGAAAAACGAAACACCCGCTTTTAGACCTGCTCAGGACGCCGCTTCCAATAAAGTCATCAACCCTTCTACACGAGTAAACTCAGCTTGGATTGATATTTATTTATTTATTTATTTTAATTAGATTTTTATGCCGCTCCTCTCCAAAGGACTCGGAGCAGCTAACAACATGAACAAAAACTACATCAAAGCATTTTAAAAAAAACCCAAAAACCGAATCTACAAAGCATTTAAAAGACCCCCCAAACACATTCATCACACACACACAATCACAGTCATCCCCAGGCCTGCCGGCATAGATAAGTTTTTAGATTCTTCCGGAAGGCCGGGAGAGTCGGGGAAACGCGGACTTCAGGGAGCAGTTGGTTCCAGAGGGCGGGCGCCACAACAGAGAAGGCCCTCCCCCTAGGGCCCGCCAGACAGCATTGTTTCGCTGACGGGACCCAGAGGAGGCCGACCCTGTGCGCTCTCACCGGTCGAAGGGAAGTATGTGGCAGAAGATGGTCCCATAAGTATGTGACATAAGATATGTGATGTCTTTAAATAAAAATAAAAATAAAAATGGATGTCTCCTAAGTCGCAAACTTCTTTGAAGAGGTTCGGAGTGTGAGAAGCAGCGATAGGATTTTCACAGTCCAAATAAATGCGTACCCTATCTCTAATAAAGAGTCCACGACTTACAAAAAATCATTTAGTGACTGTTTGAAGTTACAACAGCACTGAAAAGAGGGACATGACTGTTTTTTCACACTTCATCACGACCGTGGCAGCCTTCCCACGGCCACGTGATCAAATTTCGGATGCTTGGCAACCGACTCATATTTACGATGGTTGCGGTGTCTCCTGGGGGTCACACAATCCCCTTTTTTTGCGATCTTCTGACAAGCAAAGTCAACGGAGAAGCCTAGATTCGCTTAAAAACCATGTTGGTAACTTAACCGCTGCAGTGATTTGCGTAACAACTGCAGCAAGAAAGGTCATAAAACGGGGTGCTGTCTCGCTTAGCAACAGAAATTTTGGGCTGAGTTGTGGAGCGGTTCCTAAGTCACGGGCCACCCGCCTTGCTTTAGTAATTTTGTTGGAAGAGTTCCATCTAACTAGGGCAGCGGTTATCAACCTGTGGATCGCGACCCCATTTGGGGTCGAACGACCATTTCACAGGGGTCGCCAAACACCGCAGTCCGCCATTTTTTTTGGTCGGCCATTTTTTTGGGGTCGGCCATTTTTTCCCCTTTGCGATGCAGGGCGTCGCGCCGCGCATGCGCGATGCGGGCCGGGGTCGAGCCCAGGAAAAGGTTGAGAACCGCTGAACTATGGAAAGGAAAAAAAAAAACCCAAATATTTCTGAATTTTTGGCACACGTAAGCTGTGTTGTTGTCCCCTTTTAAACAAAGGATGGCATGTTCTGAGTGGCAAAGCACTGAAAAATGCAAAAATATTCCAGTGTTATGGGAGGCTTTTGCTAACAAAACTTGTCAGATTAAAAAACAAAACAAAAAAACCCCGGAGCCTCTTTCTGAAATTCTGAACTCTTAGTACAAGATGTATATGGCCATGACTGGGGATTGTTGGTTAATCTTTCTATTTCCCACGTCTGCTTCGTTCAGATTTTGAAAGTTACCTTGTGGTTATCCAAGGAGTCCATGTGGCTGACTATTTGCATGAGATCTTCTGGGTAAATGTTGTTTACCCTTTCCTAAAACAGAAAGGACGATCAACATTACAGAGGTAGTAATGTTTCTGTTGCTCCCCTCTGGCAGGAGGTTTAGAAGTATTTCTAGCAGGATGACCAGATTCTACAACAGCTTTGTTCCCTATGCTGTCCGTCTGGTAAACTGTCAAGATTAGTTTTTCCTCGCCATATAGATCTATACAGCCGAACTAGACTGTGCTGTTTGTCGGGGCCACATATATGTGGGTATGTGCATAATTTTTTCATGTTTCTACAGTGCATATTGGAGGTGGTTACCCTTTGAGAGCTGTATGCAATGAAATCTCGTTTTAATGTATGCTAATTAATGTACATTTAAAGTGACAATAAAGCTATTCTATTCTATTCTATTCTATTCTATTCTATTCTATTCTATTCTATTCTATTCTATTCTATTCTATTCTATTCTATTCTATTCTATTCTATTCCATTCCATTCCATTCCACTCCACTCCACTCCACTCCACTCCACTCCACTCTACTCTACATCCTATCCTATCCTATCCTATCCCATCCCATCCCATCCCATCCCATCCCATCCCATCCCATCCCATCCCATCCCATCCCATGCCATGCCATGCCATGCCATGCCATGCCATGCCATGCCATGCCATCCCATCCCATCCCATCCCATCCCATCCCATCCCATCCTATTCTATTCTATTCTATTCTATTCTATTCTATTCTATTCTATTCTATTCTATTCTATTCTATTCTATTCTATTCTATTCTATTCTCTGCATTCTATTCTATTGTATACTATTCTATTGTATACTCTGCATTCTATTCTATTCTATTCTATTCTATTCTATTCTATTCTATTCTATTCTATTCTATTCTATTCTATTCTATTCTATTCTATTCTATTCTATTCTATTCTATTCCATTCCATTCCATTCCATTCTATTCTTTTCTACTCTACTCTATATACTCTACTCTACTCTACTCTACTCTACTCTACTCTACTCTACTCTACATCCTATCCTATCCTATCCTATCCTATCCTATCCTATCCTATCCTATCCTATCCCATGCCATGCCATGCCATGCCATGTCATGCCATGCCATGCCATGCCATGCCATCCCATCCCATCCCATTCTATTCTATTCTATTCTATTCTATTCTATTCTATTCTATTCTATTCTATTCTATTCTATTCTATTCTATTCTATTCTATTCTATTCTATTCTATTCTATGTAAAGAAGACACGGATGTAAGGTGTTCTTTTCATCCCAGTGCATGCAATTAGTTGGAACAAAACATTTTTTAAAAATTAACATTTTTCTCATTGGTTCAGCTGTCTTTCTTGTTCTTATACATACTCGAGACGTAAAGAGCTAGCAAATGAAAGTTACCCACCCTTGGTATTTTTAGTTCTGCCAAAGCCATTCTCTGGGCTTGTCCGTCATCTTCCTCTTCTCTTTAGATGGTCTTTATAAAACAGGGGCACAGTTGCGATGTCACGAAAAAAAGGAAGGACAAGGAAGAGCTCACTCACCAGTTCAATATGTGTTAATTGCTGTGCGAGGACCAGCGGGTCACAGCAAACACTCAGAATGTCCTTCTGGGATGATTGTGGCTTTGTTTTAAGGATTGGGCCTTTGTCCATCCCCGGTTGACGAAACTTCTCCCGGATTTCTTGGTATTGATTACGGGCAGCGAGAGCCATCAGAAGCTGTTGCGTCATCTGGCTGATGATCTTCTTGACCGTCCCATTTTCCTAATCCATAAAAATACAAGAGTGTTTCTTGCTGGGTGAGGACAGCTAAATCATTCTGGGCAGTGCTCTTGATATAATCCCTTGTTAATGTAACTAAGGATTGTATGGGCTTTTTTTGGCTGTCGCAGTCCCCTGCTGACTCATATTTAAGTGATAGTCCACCAAGACTCCAAGATCCCTCTCACAGTTACTGCTATTAAGCCAGGTTTCCCCCCCATATTTAACTGATTGTCTGCTAAGACGCCGACATCCCTCTCACAGTTATTGCTATTAAGCCAGCTTTCCCCCAATATTTAACTGATTGTCCACCAAGACTCCAAGATCCCTCTCATAGTTACTGCTATTAAGTCAGGTTTCCCCCCAATATTTAACTGATTGTCTGCCAAGACTCCAAGATCCCTCCCATAGTTATTGCTATCAAGCCAGGTTTCACCCAATCGATATGTGTACTTTTGGTTGATGATGAGTTTAGAATTCAGTTTCAAGCAAATTAAATTTTCTGCCAAATTTGCTTAAGATTCTCTGGCTGTTTAAGTGGACCTGGCTTCCCCACTGACCTAAGGAACTGGCCAGTCCTAGGTAGGATTGTAATGAAAGTGTTGAAAGAAAAATCTTCATCAGGGTCCAGTCCAAGCCGGGAATAAACAAAATGGAGACTGCTTTAGAAAGAAAGTTGTCGTTTATTGAAGAGCAGAGCCAGACAGAAATGTGGCTCTGGGAAAGCTGACCACATGTAGCTGGGAGTGGTGTGTTTTTATACCTTCCTGGGCTTTTGTGTTTGAGGTTGTTTCCTGTTCCTGTGGCATGAACTTTGACCTGAATTTTTTAGCATGTCCTATTGGTATTCTAATGGTGGTGGGTTAATCGTATTATGTCCTAAAGGTCATGTCTTTAGAGTTTGGGTGGGGTATGTAGATTTTAGGGGTCTTTGACTTTCTAATCTCATCAGCTTCTAGTTTCCTGGCTCCAACTTTCCTGAATGGATTATCAAATCTGCATTCCTACAGACCTGGCCTCTGCCTAGTTTTTGCTTGAGGCTATTAAGAAAAACCAGGCCTGCTTTTCTGCCTTTAAGATCCTTTGGGGAAATATAATATTCTATTTTTTAATCTTCCCAAAATATTTTTCTCTCTGGGGAGGAGGGTGCTGTCCTCCCACAAAAGAAAACTTTCCACATCAAAGTGTTCATTTTTTTTTTTTTAAAAACCTTCACTGTTCAAACTGGTTATTGGTGTAGTATGAAGTCCTGCCACAGGTGTTTCCCTCCTTCCATCTTGGAGAAAAACTCTAGCTTCCTAATTAGGTCCAACAGTTAGGGCAGCGTCGTAACTGGAGGATTAAGGTAAATTCTCCTTGATGATGTAGATGCTAAACTCTTTTTGCAACTTAATTGGGATCTCAAAAACCTGCTTAATGAACGTTGGTTAAACTTCTGCATCCTGCCTGCGTAGGCGTGGATGCTTCTTGTGGTTAAGAGACTCTGCTCAGAAGTCAGACTTGAAAGAACAAGCCAAAACAATAATGTGCTTCCTTGTTCCTGAAATTTCAGGCATGTGTGCAATTTTTTTTGCCCACTTAGATAGGAAGAACCACACAACAATAACAATAGAATCTCTTCATGTCATGCTAGACCAGTGGTGGCGAACTTGTGGCACGCGTGCCAGAGGTGGCACTCAGAGTCCTCTCTATGGGCACGCGTGCCATGCCCCAGAGATAGAAACTGTCCCTCTTCAACCAGCGGCCTGCTAACTCACCGAGGTCCCACGTGGCCGGATGCATCCCGGCACGGCTGGTTTCTCTCCCCCCATCCCATCCCTCATGGCCTCGCATGCTCTCCTTTTTCTGGGCACGACCCACTGCATCGCCTCCTCAGCTGTTGGCCGTCTGTCCAGCTCAGAGGCGGCTTCTTTGAACTGCTGGTGGCGGCTGCGGAGTCCCAGAGTGCACCAGTTAAGGGGCTGGCAGGCTGTGGCTGCTGAAGGACACCATCAGCCCCCATGCACTCGCTGGCCTCTGTGTGCCTTGCCTCACCCCGCAGGACAAGCCTAACTTTGCCACACCCACCCAGTCTGCCATGACCACCACAGCCACGCCTCCCCACTGGGCCATGCCCACCGGCATCCGGCGATAAATAAGTGGGTTTTGGGTTGCAGTTTGGGCACTCGGTCTCTAAAAGGTTCTCTAAAAGACTCTCCAGGACAATCCCACCTGATGTTAGCATGTCAGCAATATATATATATATTCATCGCACAGCCCATTATCCAGGTCGTTACAATACAAAAGACTAATGGATACACAGCCAGCACCTCAGCTACTCAGGATGTTATGAAACGGCTGAACAATCCACAAACAATAACTCCAACACAGCCAACCAACCCACTTACAGCAACTAAGCCAGCACTCCACATCCCCCCATCAATATATATAGAGAGAGGGCAGCTCCGATCACACTTTGCTCGCACAAGCATGAAGCCGAAGACCCCGGCCCGAAGATGACGAGTGGGACCTCGTCGAAATGTATATATACACATGCATGGTTTTGCACCAGGGGTGTCCAACTTCGGCATCTTTAAGACCTGTGGGCTTCAACTCCCAGCATTCCCCATTCTGGCCAGGGAATTCTGGGATCTGAAGTCCCCAAGTATTAGAGTTGCCAGAATTGGACGCTCCCGGTTTACGTGATCCTCTGCTACTTTGGCTGAGAAGACTGTCTCGTTGAAACAAGGACAGGGCCGGATCAAAACTGATAGAGCGAGCAAAAGAAGAGACAACATTTCTAAAACATCTGATGTAAAATCAAAACAATCCTTGCGAATAATCATTTAAAAAACAAAACAAAAAAACCACCATCTCAAAGAAGAAATATCCATTTTAAAGACTCTTATTAACAAACCATGTTTCTAATCATCAGCCGTATGACCTTCTGGCCCTTAGGGTGTGACATCCCAGTAAACAGCTGGCCTGACGAATTAGAACATGTTCGGCTGACGGCACTCTTAATAGTTAAGGGTCAACTTTACTCGTCAGAGGTGCTCTCTGCTTCACAGCTGTTAATTTTTTTTTAAATAAGCACAGACTCAATTACTCTTAAAGCTTGATGACCAATCTAAAAACATAGTCTTTCCTTTTTAAGACAACAGACCTTATCATCTTTACATTTTGCATCACTGAACGGCCGTGCTTCAAAAAAAAAATCATTTAGAAGAAACATCTTTAACCCTCATCTGAAGGTGAACGCAACGTTCATCCGAGCAAACCTGGCCTGCTGGGGGAGATTTTAGTTGGAACCCAAAACAGTGGATACCTTACAGATGAGGTTCTTCAAAAGCAGCTTTAGTTGGGCTGCTTTAATGAACCGCAAAGAGGTGCTTAGTTGGGTCTGGACCCTTTGTCTGTGGAGATTCTCAGTCATCCAAATCCTGGTTGTCCCAAAGGTGCTTTTTCAAAACTTCCTCTGTTTTTCCTTGCAGGTGTTTCACTTCTCATCCAACAAGCTTCTTCATTTTCTAACTTAGAACAGTTCTAACTCAGAACTGAAGAAGCTCCTTGGATGAGAAGCGAAACATCTTCAAGAAAAAAGAAAGGAAGTCCAGTTGCCTCTTGAAAAAGAACCTTTGGGAGGTCTGAACCCCTTCTTCCAAATAAGTATGCAGAGAAAGATTGCTGGCAAAATCTTGCACTCATGTCTTCCTAATGGGAGTGCTGTTGTTTTGAATTCTGGCTGCTGTTTATCCCTTCTTTCTTTCTTTCTTTCTTTCTTTTCTTTCTTTCTTTCTTTCTTTCTTTCTTTCTTTCTTTCTTTCTTTCTTTCTTTCTTTCTTTCTTTACACCACCCAGCAGCAACGTTAGGTAACAAAATGAGGAGGCTGTTTGCTTTCCAGAAAGGAAAGGAAAAGAAAGGAAAGGAAAGGAAAGGAAAGAAAAGAAAAGAAAAGAAAAGAAAGGAGGAAAGGGAAGGGAAGGGAAGGAAGGGAAGGAAAGGAAAGGAAAGGAAGGAAAGGAGGAGGAGGGAAGGGAAGGGAAGGGAAGGGAAGGGAAGGAAAGGAAAGGAAAGGAAAGGAAAGGAAGGAAAGGAGGGAAGGGAAGGGAAGGGAAGGGAAGGGAAGGGAAGGGAAGGGAAGGGAAGGGAAGGAAAGGAAAGGAAGGGAAGGGAAGGGAAGGGAAGGAAAGGAAAGGAAAGGAAAGGAAAGGAAAGGAAAGGAAAGGAAAGGAAAGGAAAGGAAAGGAAAGGAAAGGAAAGGAAAGGAAAGGAAAGGAAAGGAAAGGAAAGGAAAGGAAAGGAAAGGAAAGGAAAGGAAAGGAAAGGAAAGGAAAGGAAAGGCAGCAATCAAACCGCAAGCCCAGGCTGTATTCCCACAACCAATAAATAATTGTTTCTATCAAGAGCAACGCACAGTACTATTTTAGCAGCTGATTCAATGCATCGGAGCTAAAAAAAAACACCACTTCAGTTTAGCTCTGCAAGAAAGCATTCTTGAAAAATGGAGGGGTTTAAATAACAATAGCATTTAGACTTATGTGTCGTTTCATAGTGCTTTACAGCCCTTTCTAAGCGGTTAACAGAGTCAGCCTATTTGCCCCCAACAATCTGGGTCCTCATTTTACTGACCTCGGAAGGACGGAAGGCTGAGTCAACCTTGAGCCGGTCAGGATCGAACTGCAGGCAGTGTGCAGAGTTAGCCTGCGATACTGCATTCTAACCACCGCGCCACCACGGCTCCAATCTTGAACCGGTCAGGATCAAACTTCGGGCAGTGTGCAGAGTTAGCCTGCAATACTGCGTTCTCACCACTGCATCACCACAGCTCTAAATGTTCAATGTTTTCTTCTAGTTTTTCTATATCTTGGCTGGGCTCTGGAAGAGGAACACGTTTTGGAAGACATGGGTGTGCACCCAAAGGTGCTTCAGATCTAAAGTGCTCCCTGTCTGAATTGGTAGGGAAAATTACAGTCAACAGTCCTTCCGTCTTGGTGCTGCCTACGACAAGATCTACTGTTACCAGTAAATATTTTTCTCCCTGTGAGAAGTTAATATATGGGTTGGTAACAATGACGTTTTTTTCCCCACCACTCATTCTTTTTTCTTCCTTACCTCATCACACTGGGTGATCCGGTGAGCAATTTCCTTCACCTCCTTCATAGATTTCTCATCCTGGAAGTCATACGGAAATGTTTCAGTCCATTCTTTCAGAAGCTGGATTATCTTTGCTGCAAAGGCCTTGAGCTTCCCCTAATTGAGAACAGAAGGCAGTTAATTGGGGGAACCCAGAATCTTCCTAACTTCGGATGTTGGGCACGTTTGTGATGCTTTTTCAGTGCCAAATGCAGGAGATGACCAGGCTGAGACTGAGGGAAGGGTCAAGTATGTCATCAGTCCTGAATTCCTTCGTCCCTACAAGAGATCTAAGTGCAGCGCTCCTTGAATTCTGTTGACCCTTATCTACCTCCAATTTGCTTTGACTGTTTAGTACGGTAGTTCAGACTCTTGTAGAGAGCTAGCACGGAATGAACTTGTACTCACTTGATACAAAACTCATGAAGTTCCCGGTTTCCAAGTTGCACCTGACACCAAATTTTGAACCATCAATTAGAAAAAGGGAGAATGGAAACAAAGGACAGGGTCAATTTGTATTTATTTACTCGTTTGCTTCCGGAGGTGGTGGTGCTCCATTCCTGTGAATGGATCACCCTAGCACAGTGTTTCTCAACCTTGACAATTTTAAGGCATGTGGACTTCAACTCCCAGAATTCCACAGCCAGCAACGCTAGCTGTGGAATTCTGGGAGTTGAAGTCCACATGCCTTAAAATTGTCAAGGTTGAGAAACACTGCCCTAGCACACCACTCAATGGCTGGCCAAGGTGGGTGGGAGAACCTCTTGCCAAGAAGAAAACCGCGCAACTCTGCCTAGTGCAATCCAATTTATAGAGAGATATGATTCTTCCAGCTTCATTGGACATTAGCTTGGATTCAAAGATGATCAGATTTCAATGGGACATTGTTGGAGAGAGAGTGGGAAATATGCTTCCTTATTCTTGAGTCAGTCAACCATGTCTTGGAGGGTCGGGGAACTTCCTGGTCCCCCCCCACCTCGGTCACAGGGCGTTTTGTTCCTTGCTGTCCATTGTTGTCATAACTTTATCCTGTTTCTTTATATTAGCATGGGTGGCTGGGTATTAATGGAAAGCTAGTTCTCAAGGATGGGAAAGGCTTAAACGCTTGTTCTGGGAGCGGGCTGAGAGATTTTCTCTGAACAAAACTGTGAGAAGCAAGGACTTCCTTTGTTCACCCTTCTAATCAGATCAGCTGAAAAGTTCGTGACTCTTTCTCCCTCTTTCGAAAGCGGAAGGAAGATGGGCTGTTCCTTCCGTGCTCTGCACCCTTGCATGGGAATTGAGAGAGTCCAACAGATTAGCCCAATTCCCTTTAGGAGAAAAAAAGGAAGATGTATTTTTTTTAGATTTTCCTCTACAAGAGAATGCTCTGTTGAAGTTACAGTAGTGGCCAAAATGGTGGAAACCTTTTGGGAAAAATGTACAGTAGAAATGCCACCTTTGGTTAAGTTTCCATCCATTTTTCTTCCAATTTCTTTATAATTGTAGCCTTCTTCACTTAATAATACTGCCTGCCTGTCTGTTGCCTGCCTGCCTGCCTGCCTGCCTGTCTGTCTGCCTGTCTGTCTGTCTATCTATCTATCTATCTAATCTATCTAATCTATCCAATCTATCCATTCCATCCATCTATCTATCTATCTATCTATCTATCTATCTATCTATCTATCTATCTATCTATCTATCTATCTATCTATCTATCTATCTATCTATGTCTGTCTGTCTGTCTGTCTGTCTATCTATCTATCTATCTATCTATCTATCTATCTATCTATCTATCTACCCTATCTATCTATGTCTGTCTGTCTGTCTATCTATCTATCTATCCATCATCTATCTATCTATCTATCTATCTATCTATCTATCTATCTATCTATCTATCTATCTATCTATCTATCTATCTATCTATCTATCTATCTATCTACCCTATCTACCTATCTACCTATTTACCTATCTACCTACCTATCTACCTACCTATCTATCTATCTATCTATCTATCTATCTATCTATCTATCTATCTATCTATCTATCTATCTATCTATCTATCTATCTATCTATCTATCTATCTATGTCTGTCTATCTATCTATCTATCTATCTATCTATCTATCTATCTATCTATCTATCTATCTATCTATCTATCTATCTATCTATCTATCTATCTATCTATCTATCTATCTATCTATCTATCTATCTATCTAAAAACCCTAGAAGAAAACAAGAGCAACTGAGAGTGTTCCCAGGAAAATAACAGAATATACTCTATGTCTGTAGAATCCAGCTCAGTTCAGGGAATTGGAACCCAAAATATTTGTTCCTTCTGCATTTGATACGGGTAGACGGATATGAAAGTCACAACGATCCACGTGCATTTGCAAAACAGCTTCAGAACTGGTGTAAACAACACGAAGGGGAGGCATGGCCTTGAAAGAGATCAAACTCTTAGCTGGGATCTGACATTTAAGAACAAGTAAGATGCTTGTTCCAGATTTTGTAACAAATTAGCGTGTTGCATAAGGACATGTTTTGAAGCAATTTTGTTTATGTATACCAAACAGAACAAAGTGAAGATGCTACAAAAATTGTTCCCTGTTAGCTGTCTGGGATGTGTGTAACGCAACTGACCCCAAAATTTCTGTTGGCTACGTAAGACAATTGTTAAATGAGTTTTGCCCCACTTTACAATCTTCCTTACCACAATTGTTAAGTGAATCACTGCAGTTGTTAAGTTAGTGACATGTTTGTTAAGCCAATCTGGCTGTCAAGTGGACCCGATTTCCCCACTGGCTTTGCAACTGTCGTAAGTATGAACCCAGTTGCCAAGCATTCAAATTCTGATTGCGTGACCATTGTGTGATTCTAGTGGTCGTAAGTCTGAAAAATGGCCATAAGTCGCTTATTTCACACACACCCCAAGGCTGCTGTAACTTCAAATGGTCACTGGATGAACTGTTTCACGTTGAGGACTAGCCTCATTCATGCATGATTTTATGTTCCACTTTTTCAGCAACCAGGTTGGTTTTACTTTAAAATTATACAGTAGTGGCCGAAATTGTGGAAAACTTTTGGGAAAAGTGTACAGTAGAAATGCCACCTTGGGTTAAGTTTCCACCCATTTTTCTACTGATTTTTTTATAACTGTAGCCTTGTTCACTTAATAATACTATTTTACATCGCTTTCTGGGCGACAAGTCAACTCTTTGCACCATGAATTTAATTTTATTACGTTTTACAAGCTCACTCAATGAAAGAACACGAAAAAACCCAACCGACTTGATAGCGATCACATAACACACTGACCAATGTCCTCCTCTCAGCTTCAATACAGGACATCAATCACTGGATCCTACCGTGATCTGATTGGCTCATGGCCAAAACAAGATGACACCCGATTGGCTGTCTAAACACTCACGCTCATTGGCTACCATCGGATGAAGGAAACCTCACCTGAGATCAACCTGAGCAAGTTGTGCTTCCTTTTTCTGGTTATTTGGCTATAGCTTTTCATAGAATACAGTAGAGATAATTGAACAAGCTTTGTTGCATTACATTCTTGATTAAATTATCTTTCCATTGATATATAATTTGATGGTACTGCTCCAAAAAAAATTAGCCATCCAACCTCAAAAATACACTTTTCCCAAAAGGTTTTGGCCACTAGTGCATTAGGATTGTTTTCCTAAAGTCAGATGGATTTCCTTTGGTTTTCTCTTTAGCCTTCCTTGGCAGGGTTCATATCCTACCGAATGCGTAATGCAGTTGGGAATTTTGAGACGTCGACTTGTCAAGTCAACCAGAGAAAGCCTCCCAAGTTGATCTGAGCCGCACTGAATTTTGGTTTTTAATCCGCCGGCTTATATGATTTGGAACCGTTTCCTTGAGATTTGGCTAGTCGCCGATGACACTCACATAGGAAGGATAAATAGTTTCGTGCGTAACCACAAGGCGGGATTTCCTGCTGATGTTTCTATCTACACACACCATCAACCAGCTTTGATTTTGTAGAGTGTTTCTGCCAATATTTTTTCGCTGTGGGTGTTGTGTGTGTGTGGGTGGGTAAGCCTTCCCTGGGATGCTATCCTGGCCCTTTTGGATTGACATTCCCCACTGTCCTTTTTGTTGAATGTTCAAAATTTAGGTTTAAAGAAAAAAAATAATAATTGCGCTCTTGATGGAAAACGTGGATGTTTTAAAAGTGGAACGTTTCCATTTTTCGACTGGAGGAGCTGAGAGAAATGCAAGACGCCTTTCTGGATCCGATGTCCACATTACGATGGGAACATTCAAAGTCTCGGTGGTAAGAGGCATGGAAAGCCTCTGTTAAGCTTTGCAAATAGGTTCATTTCCCCCCTCTCTTCAAGTTAATGAAATCTTATCCTCCAAACCGCTTCTTGCTTAGCCTTTGCACAGCTTCCCAGTTTCTAATCCCCTCCTGGAAAGCGTATCCAAATGGAAATAAAAAAATATTGCTCCGATATAACTCCATTCAGGTTGACTGAACATTGAGCACAGCACAGCAGAGTTGGAAAGGCCCATGGGGGGGGGTCTTCTAGACCCACCCTCTGCTCATTCAGGAGCGCCTGTGCCATTCCAGACAAATGGCTGTCCAGTCTCTTCTCAAAAGCTTCCAGTGATGAGTTATTCCAGGTTTTTGGTTTGCTAATTACAGGGGATTCAGGCGTATTTCAGAAACCAAACTTGCCTCTTTCAGTTCCTGAATAATTCATGCTTACGTCAAAGAATATCCAAGTTTATGGAGTGTTGACCTGCCGAATGAAATTGAGACAGACCTTGCCTGGGAATTTGGACAGAATTGTGTTGCTCCGGATATCACAAATTGACACGGGAAACAGTTAGCAAGCTAGAAGAGAAGATAATGTAACTCGGGGTTGAACTGTGGGGTCCTTGGTGCTCTCTGAGCTTGGTGGTTTTCTTGTAGACGTTTCGGTACCAAACTAGGTAACATCATCAGTGCTGGAACGGAGTGGGGGGAGGAAGAGGAGGTGGAGGAGGAGGAGGAAGAGGAGGAGGAGGAAGAGGAAGAGGAGAAGGAGGAGGCTAACACTAACCCTTAGCACTGATGATGTTAACTATTTTGGTAATAAAATGTCTGCAAGAAAACAAGCAAGCTCAGAGAGCACCAAGGACTACTACTTCCTCCTCTTCCTCTTCCTCTTCCTCCTCCTCTTCCTCTTTCTCCTCTTCCTCCTCTCCACAAACCTCTCTCTCCTAGCACTGATGATGTTAGCTAGTTTGGGTAATGAAATGTCTGCAAGAAAACAAGTCAGGTCAGAGACCACCAAGGACCACTACTTCCTCTTCCTCCTCTTCCTCTTCCTCCTCCTCCTCCTCCTCCTCCTCCTCCTCCTCCTCCTCCTCCTCAGACCACTCTCTCTTCTAGCACTGATGATTTTACCAAGTTTGGTTAATGAAATGTCTGCAAGAAAACCACCAAGCTTAGAGAGCACCAAGGACCACCACTTCCTCCTCCTCCTCCTCCTCCTCCTCCTCCTCCTCCTCCTCCTCCTCCTCCTCCTCTCCACAAACCCTTCTCTCTTCTAGCACTGATAATTTTACCAAGTTTGGTTAATGAAGTGTCTGCAAAAAATTCTTCAAATAAGCCACCAGGTTCAAAGAGAACCAAAGACCCCACAGTTAACAGTAGCCAATTCCAGTTTCTCAACAGGTTCTATTCAACTCTTACGCAGAAAAAAATAACATTTTGCTAGCCTAAAAAGATACAATAGGTAAGGAAGTTCCTGTCATTAAATATAAATATAGGGTTGAAAAGACCTCTACACTCCAGGAGCTGACTTGTGTTCATTAACTTATGCCATCAGATGAAGGACCTGTTTGGCCATTAGTGATGTAGATGTCACTGCAGAAGGAAAGGAAATACAAAGCTAGAATTGGAGAACAACTTGATCACTCCCTTACCTTGTCTGCTTCCACCCCGGTCTCCAGCTGCTGTTTCTGCTTAAGGCAGAGGTGTCCAACTTTAGCCAAGAGCTCGTGAGGATGAATGAAGACCCGGGAACTCAGGAGGAAGGTGAAAATGTATGTCCTCTGGATGGAAAAGACGGGAGAAAGAAACAGAAAGGAACGTTAACATTTATTTCCCGCAGGGAAAGGTGTCAAGCTTGACTTGGAGAAGAGGTGAACATTTATCTTTCGAAAAAATGGTGACCAAACACATCATTAGTTACAGCAGTGGCCAAAATTGTGGAAACCTTTTGGGAAAAGTGTATTTTTGGGGGTTGGATGGCTAAGAACACCACTTTTTTTGGAGTAGTACCATAAAATTATATATCAATGGAAAGATAATTTAATCAAGAATGTAATGCAACATAGTTTGTTCAATTATCTGTACTGTATTCTATGAAAAGGTATAACCAAATAACCAGAAAAACCTTGCTTAGGTTGATCTCAGGTAGCTTTCCTTCATCTGATTGTAGCCAATGAGCATGAGTGTTTAGAGAGCCAATCAGGTGTCATCTTGTTTTGGCCATGAGCCAATCAAATCACAGTAGGATCCAGTTATTGATGTCATGGATTGAAGCTGAGAGGACGACATTTGTTAGTGTGTTATGTGATGGCTATCAAGTTGGTTGGGTGTTTTTTTTGTGTGTTCTTTCATTGAGTGAGCTTGTAAAACGCAATAAAATTCACGGTGCAAAGAGCTGACTGGTCGCCCAGAAAGCAATGTAAAATAGTATTGTTAAGTGAACAAGGCTACAGTTATAAAGAAATGAGAAGAAAAATGGGTGGAAACTGAACCAAGGATGGCATTTCTACTGTACACTTTCCCCAAAAGGTTTCCACAATTATGGCCACTACTGTAGTTTCCCTTTGGGCTAGCAATCTTCCCCAATAGCTTATGGAACAAAACTGCAAATATCAGAATTAAAGCAATAAGGGATGATAAACTTCTCTCTCCCCCCCCCCACACAGACTACCAAGAAATTCAAACAACACAACTCCAAACTGTATGAAAGCATCCCCAGAAATATCATATCAATGCTCTGTTGGAAAGTTTCAAATCAATGCTCTATCAAGGTGAAGTAGCTTATTAAATGGATGTCTGCTGAGCTTCCCAGATACCTACAAGGCAAGAATCTGTTATGTGTTGACCAAAACATAGCCTTAGAGCTAGCCATAGGACAATCTAAATACTCCATAATAAGGAGGCATAAGAAAGCTCCACTAGAAATGCGTTCACACAAATTCTCTGTGGCCTTCCATGTTTGTGCCTCTCAAGTAGAGCTTTGATTGAAGATGGGGGTGGGCAGAGTTGAGATGCACACATACCCAAAGAAAGGGGGGTTCAAGCTATTCTCCAAAGCGCCTGAAGGCAGGACAAGAAGCAATGGATGGGAACTAATCAAGGAGAGAAGCAACCTGGAATTAAGGAGAAACTTCCTGACACTTAGAACAATTAACAGCTTGCCTGAAGAACTGGTGGATGCTCCATCACTGGAGGCTTCAAAAAAAAAAAAATTGGACAACCTTCTGTCTGAAATGATACAGGGTCTCCAGCCTGAGCAGGGGGTTGGACTAGAAGACCTCCAAGGTCCCTTCCAAATCCGTTTTTCCGTCAACTTTGGTTCTCTTTTAATGTGGAACCAGATAAGAGAAACACCAATCAAACAAAGTGTAACAGGAGTATAGTTGAGGCTAGACGCGAGGGGTGGGAAAAAGGCTTACTAACTCAGACGTTTTTCAGTGACTAATACCTAGTATTGTATATCAGGTGCCATGAGGATTGCTGCACAAGATGTTTTTTTTATGTTCAATGTTGATTGTTTTAATAAAAGAATTTTATATTAAAAAAAAAAAAACCAGACTCGCGAGGCTGCTTTGAAAGCTAGCTGTGTTATTTACACGTGTGTGTTGCTGCGTGGAACAGCTGAGTCACCCTCTCCCCCCCCCAGTCAGTAGCCACTTTAGAAGCGGTGTCACTTTCGACAGCTGCCCAAATCTTGCAAAAATGGGGACCGGCCTAAACTCTTCAAAGCAATGGCTTTCATCTGTCGTGGAATCCACTTTGCAAAAACAGGCCTTTTGAATGCTTCACGCAGCTTTCAGCAGCTGCAGTTCAAGAGACCGAAATAGGGCACCAAAAGATTTTGATTCCCCCCCCCACCCCACAACTCTATTTCTTTTCTGGCTTTGATTCTTTGAAGATTTTTTTTTGTCTCGGAAAGCTTCTGTGCGTCTCTTCCAAACCGAAGCCAGACTTAGGTTTCATAAAGGTTTTGGAGGCCTTGATACTTAGCGTAAAACCAGTTGTAATGAATCTTGGCTCAGTCTGTTTCTAGGAGGTCCTGATTAGCTCTCAAAAGCAAGAGAGCTTTTGCTGAAAGCTGCAAATCCCAATTTACAGGGATTCGGTTTGAATGAGGTTCAGGTGTGGCCACATTTGTCGAGTGCCATGCAGCCCGTTTTTGTCACTTTGGGTGAATTAGAATTGCCTCTAGTTTTACAAAGCCATATGTTTTTCCTCCTCCTCCTCCTCCTCTCCACAAAACCCACTCCATTCTATCACTGATGATGTTACCTAGTTGGGTAATGAAATGTCTGCAAGAAAACCACCAAACTTAGAGAGCACCAAGGACCACCACTTCCTCCTCCTCCTCTTCTTCTTCTCCTCCTTCTCCTTCTCCTTCTCCTCTTCCTCCCCTCCTCCTCCTCCTCCTCCTCCTCTTCCTCTTCCTCTTCCTCTTCTTCTTCTTCTTTCTTCTTCTTCTTCTTCTTCTCCTCCTCCTCCTCTTCTTCTTCCTCCTCTTCCTCCTCCTCTTCCTCCTCCTCTTCCTCTTCTTCTTCTTCTTCTTCTTCTTCTTCTTCTTCTTCTTCTTCTTCTTCTTCTTCTTCTTCTCCTCCTCCTCTTCTTCCTCCTCTTCCTCCTCTTCCTCCTCTTCCTCCTCTTCCTCTTCCTCCTCTTCCTCTTCCTCTTCCTCTTCCTCTTCCTCTTCCTCTTCCTCTTCCTCTTCCTCTTCCTCTTCTTCTTCTTCTTCTTCTTCTTCTTCTTCTTCTTCTTCTTCTACGAAGAGACTGGACAGTCACTTGTCTGAGATGCTATCAGTTCTCCTGCTCGAGTGTGTGTGGGGGGCTGGACTACAAGACCCCCAAGGTCCCTTCCATCTCTATTCTATTCAACTGTTGTTAGTTGAGGACTACCTGTGTTTGAAAGAAAACATCTCTCTCTACAAGAGGACAGATTGTTAGGACTGTTTTCTTTAAAAACAAAAAACAAAAAATCCACTACATGCATGGCTTGGGTGAGCGAGCAGTGATAAGCAGACCTCCACAGAGGAAGTCTTGAAATTCATTCTGGCTGCTTAATGCAATGGAAATAAGGAGGGGGGTTTGGCCCCAGACAGGAAGGGAGACTTAGCCCTTGATCTGTCTGCCTGCACGGAGATAGCTGACTTGATGTGACTGATGATTGATGTAGGTTGTAGGTTGCAAGGACAGGAACAAGCAAGTACAGCTTGTTCAGAAGTGACAATTGCCTCCTTTCTTTTCCTCCCCCCCCTTCTCCTTTGCTGGCTATCTGGTCTAAGGGTGGATAAACACAACGGGACAGTGTTAGTGGGTGTTTCCCCCAGCCTTCCTTTCCAGGTGTTGAGTTCAAGCCCATTTCTTTTCCTCCCTATTACATAACAGAATAACAGAGATGGGAGGGACTTTGGAGGTCTTCTAGTCCAACCCCCTGCTCAGGCAGGAAACCCTGTACCAGGGGTGTCAAACTCAATTTCATTGAGGGCCGCATCGGCATTACGGTTGCCCTCGGGGTGTGTGTGTGGCCAGGGTGGGCACGGCCTACTGGGTGGGTGTGGATGGAGTGGGTGTGCCCTGCTGGGTGGGCATGGCCAGCTCTACATTGTTCATGTCATGGGTGCCTGTGGGGGCCTGGGCAGGAGTGGGACAGATCTGAGGGTCTCTGGCAGAAAGTGGTGGGACCGGGGCAAGCACCAAGGCATGGTCCATTTCTTCATTCCTCACAAAGGGTGACCCCTCCCCAGCATGCAACCAGGGGGTGGGGGCGACATGGCAGGGGCTGGTTCCTCACTGTTTCCAGACGGCCTTGTGGAGCTAAGACTGAATGCATTTCAGCATAGATGGCCACCACAAAATTGTACACTGGCTCCCGGCCGGCCTGGGCCAGGGCGAAGGCAGCGGTGGCCGTTCCCTCACTGTTTCCAGGATGGCTTTGCGGGCCACATGAAACCACTTCGCAGGCCGCATCCGCACCCCCCCCCGGGCCTTGTGTTTGACATGTCTGCCCTCGACCATTTCAGACAAACGGTTGTCCAATCTCTTCTTAAAAACTTCCAATTTGCATAAAAACTTTTAACAGTGAGTACAATTGCCCAACCTTACAATAAACAACGTAGGCAAAGAACTGCTTCCTAGGAGTGTTGTTGTTGGTATTGTTTGATCTCTAAGTTATGCCTGAGTCTTCGTGATCCCATGGACCACAGCATGTCAGCCTCTCCCCTCTCCAGTTCTCCACTGTCTCCTGGAGTTTGCCCAAATTCATGTTCATTGCGTCTAACCGTCTCATCCTCTGTTGTCCCCTTCTCCTTTCGCCTTCCATCTTGGCCAACACCTGAGGTCTTCTCCAGGGAGTCCCCTCTTCTCATTCGGTGGCCAAAGTATTTGAGCTTCAGTATTTGTCCTTCCAAAGAACAGTCAGGGTTGATTGAGACATTACTTTTCGTGCTTTCTAAGCCAAATTCAGCAATCTGTAATGTCTCTGTTTCCTCTCTTAACTGTCTTGCTCGGTATTCCCATGGTCTACTAAGCATTCCATCATAATGTTTTGTTCTTGTTCAGTCATTAAGTTGTGTCTGAGTCCATGGATCATAGCATATCAGCTCCTCCCATCCTCTGTCTCCCAGAGTCTGTCCACCAGGTTGATGACACCATCAAACCGTCTCCTGCTCTGCCATCCCCTTCTCCTTTTGCCTTCCATCTTTGTCAACATCGGGGTCTTCTCCAAGGAATCCCCTTTTCTCATTAGGTGATCAAAGTATTGGAGTTTCAGCTTCAGTGTCTGTCTTTCCCAAAAAACCCAGGTTGATTTCCTTTTGAAGCTCCATGCAATAACACTGACCAAATCTTCCAGCCTTTTGACTGAATCCCCATGTCCCTCAAATGAAGAGCTCCTCTGAACCAATAGGGAAGGAAGGAAGGAAGGAAGGAAGGAAGGAAGGAAGGAAGGAAGGAAGGAAGGAAGGAAGGAATTGGGTCAATAAAAGGAAGGAGGAAGGACAGCTAAACCTTTCAATATACAATTGTTCTTAAAGAAGTGAAATCAGGATAAGATATTTTTAACTATACAAGCATCTGTCCATTTCCCTCTTGGAAGGAAGGAAGGAAGGAAGGAAGGAAGGAAGGAAGGAAGGGAGGGAGGGAGGGAGGGAGGGAGGAAAGAAGGAAGGACAGAAGAAAAGAAAAGAAAAGAAAAGAAAAGGGAGAGAGGGAGGGAGGGAGGAAAAAAGAAGGAAGGAAGGAAGGAAGGAAGGAAGAAAGGAGGGAGGGAAGGAAGGAGGGAGGGAGGGAAGGAAGGGAGGGAGGGAGGGAGGAAGAAGGAAGGAAGGACGGAAGAAAAGAAAAGGGAGAGAGGGAGGGAGGGAGGAAGGAAGGAAGGAAGGAAGGAAGGAAGGAAGGAAGGAAGGACACCATGGATGGAAGCCCTGTTCTGACAGTATTGTATATCAGCTGTGATTTTAAAAGTGAGCCAAAGGAATGAGAAAACCTTAAACCGAACCATTATCTCCTGTGTAGTTGTCAGAAGATTACACAAATTTGGGGGCAAAGGAAAAAAAAACAACAACAAAAACAACAAAAGAAAATCTTTGGGAATGAGCTGGAAGTGGAACCAAAGAAGGCTTCAGGGTGTTAAAATCGGAAAGAAGGGAGCTAATTCCTCTGGTGCCCAAACTTGTTGCTAAGAGACGGGATAAGGAAAAGGAGGGAGGATGGAGAGGGTGAAAGAGCCAGGAGGGGGAGGAGGAGGAGGAGGAGAGAGACTAAAATAGTAACTGCTACCGTAGTTAAGGAGTAAGAATGTAGAAATCTCTTCTGGGGAAGAGGAAGGTGGTGGTGGGGGGAAAAACCCGGAGCATATTGTGCCCCTCAGTTTATGCTGAGTCTGGAAGTGTTTATTTGTTTGAGCCTCTGGAGAAGCGGCTGTTTGCAATGGTCACCGATGGAGTGGAAGCGCTAAGCACATTCCATTCCTGCATTCCAGACATGGAGGTTCACGGCCCTTAGTGAGGACGCAGCTTCCCCTGGGGGCCAAACAAACTCTTCTTCTGGGCGAGTGAATTTTCCCGGGGTGCCTGCGTTTTTTCTTTCTTTCTTCTTTTTCCCTAGCATGACAGAAGGGGGAAAAAAGGGGTACTCCCTCTGAGTGAAAATCTCTCTCTCTCTCTCTCTCTCTCTCTCTCTCTCTCTCTCTCTCTCTCTCTCTCTCTCTCTCTCTCTCTCTCCTTTTGTTTTTTGCATCTTCTCATTGAACTAGAATAGTTCATCATCTCTCTCTCTGCTTCCTGCTTCCTTCTCTTTTCCTTCCTTCTAAAGGAGAAATAATTCTTGCTTTCTCTCTAAAGGGGCTTAGCTCAAGAGGCATTATTGGTAGTTTTTAGGATGTCAAAGTTCAAATGAGGTAGAAGAAGTTAAAGGGCTGCCTTTCTTTCTTTCTTTCCTTTCTTTCTTCCTTCCTTCCTTCCTTTCTTCTTTTTTTTGCACTCTTCAGATTTAACTAGAATAGTCATCTCCCTCTCCTTCCTTCTTCTTCCATCCATCCATCCTTCCTTCCTTCTCTCCCTCTTTCTTTCTTTCTTCCTTCTCTTTCTTTCTTGCAACTTTTATTTTTTGCACTCTTCTAATTTAACTATAATAATCATCTCCCTCTCCTTCCTTCCTTCCTTCCTTCCTTCCTTCCTTCCTTCCTTCCTTCCTTCCTTCCTTCCTTCCTTCCTTCCTTCTTCCTTCCCTCCCTCCCTCCTTCCTTCCTTCCTTCCTCCCTCCCCCCCATCTCCTTCCCTCCCTGGGACATTACTGTAATTCCTCTCTAGAGAAGCATAATGAAAATGTGAAGAAGCAGATTTTTCACCCCCACTGGACTGTGTGCTGATGCCATCAAAAATTAACAGCAGAATGTGGAAGGCAGGTGTTTGCCTGATCTATGACAGAAGTGCACTCTTGTGGAATTTTCACTGGCTCAGCCCTGGATGAGAATGCATTAGTTGTCAAGTCAGGAGGAAAGAAAAAAGGAATTCAGTGTTTCAGTTGTGCAGGATGTGAGTAGTGGAACTAGGGTGACATATCAGTTGTGGGTGTCAACAGGCATGAAAGAATCAAATAGTATTTAATTAACAGAGCAACAGCATAGCAGAGTTGGAAGGGACCTTACAACCGTTCATTTAGCGACTAATTCAAAGTTACTATTGGCCCTGAAAAAATGTGACTTGTGATCATTTTTGACAATTGTGAGCATTGCAGCATGTGATCAAAATTCAGATGCTTGGCATGGCTCATATTTATGTCCCGGCCTCATGCAATCCCTTTTTGCAATGTTCTGTCAAAGTCACCAGGGAAGCCTTATTCACTTAATAACCCCGTTACCAACTTAGCAATGGCAGTGATTACACTTAACAGCGGTGCCACGTGTCACATTTAGCGACAGAAACGTTGAGCTCAATGGTGGTTAAGGACTAACCTGCATTATCAATGCCTGAATCTAGGAATCTAGGAAACCAAGAGCAAAAGATGAGTGGCATAGTAAGCCATCTACTTACATCTGGATAGTAATCCATGGTGGGCACCAGATGCTGGATGAGGACCTCCAGGGATCCAGAAATAAGGTTCCCATCCTGATAGACAGGATCGCCATTCCTCTCGCCTGTGTCTGGCTGCACCTGTCCTCTACATCCCGTCCCGAGCATGCTGGAGAAGATCGGTGTCTGTGGCATAGTTTCCTGTAGAAACAGAGGGAGCAACATGAAGGGCGAGTAAGAAACACGAATGTCCCAGGATTTGGGGGCTGTGCCTCCATTAGGAAGACAAGCTCACTTGCTCTTATGCACCATGAAGGCTGGACTGGCTCATGATGAAGAGCATAGAAGTAAACCATGCCCTCCTGCTGGAAGTGAACATTATGGAAACTAAGGCAGATGGATCTCGAAGGCTGGGTCTCACAAGCCTACATTTGTAGAATAGGATAGGATAGGATAGGATAGGATAGAATAGAATAGAATAGAATAGAATAGAATAGAATAGAATAGAATAGAATAGAATAGAATAGAATAGAATAGAATAGAATAGAATAGAAGATGGAAGGGACCTTGGAGGTCTTCTAGTCCAGCCCCCTGCTCAAGCAGGAGAACCTATACCATCTCAGACAAGTGACTGTGTAGCCTCTTCTTAAAAACCTCCAGTGATGGAGTGGTCCAGTGATTTAATTAACGGCAAGGCAGGGGTAGCCCGTTGGTTAGAATGCAGTAATTGCAGGCAAACTCTGTCCACAGCCTGGAGTTTGATCCTGATGGGCTCAAGGTTGACTCAGCCTCCCATCCTTCTGAGGTCAGTAAAATGAGGACTTAACTTTACTTTACTTTTACTTTACTTTATTTAAATTTCTATGCCGCCCTTCTCCTGAGACCCAGGGCGGCTTACAACAATAGTACAATAAAATAATTTACCATGACAATCAACCATCCAATCCAAACACATTCATTCAATCCAAAACACATTCATACAGCATACAACCACAATCAACACACAGCCACTGATGGAGGGACCTTCCTAGGGCCCAGGGGCAGAGCACAGCTCATATGCCCCAAGCCTGTCGGCATAAATAAGTCTTCAATAATTTCCGGAAAGCTAGGAGGGAGGAAGCAGTACGAACCTCCGAGGTAAGCTGGTTCCAGAGGGCTGGGGCAGCAACGGAGAAGGCCCTTGCCCTAGACTCCGTCAGATGGCACTGTCTAACAGACGGGACTCGTAGGAGGCCAACCCTATGCGCCCTAACCGGTCGCTGGGATTCATGAGGCACCCAGATTGTTGAAGGCAATATGGAATAGCACTTATATACCGCTTCACAGTTCTTTACAGCCCTCTCTAGGTGGTTGACAGAGTCAGCCTATTTGCCCCCAGCCATCTGCTTCCTCATTTTACTGACCTCAGAAAGATGGAAAGCTGAGCCAACTTTGAGCCCGTCAGGATCAAACTCCAGGCTGTGGACAGAGTCTGCCTGCAATTACTGCATTCTAACCAATGGGCTACCCCTGTTCATGCTCTTATTTGCTTTCACAGGATAAGATTTGTCTCCCAGTTAAAGGGTTAAAAAAAAAAGCAGTCTGCATAATGAGAAAGAAAATGGTTACAGAGCATTAAACCTAACATGGTACATTTAATCTCTTACCACCAAGACATGCACCGGAACACAGACTTTTTGTTTTATTGGGTAGGACATATTAATTGAAATCATTCAGAAGTCTCAATCTATTTTTTTTAAAAAAGCGCTCAAATGAGTTAAAAGCTGATTAAATACAATTTAAGAGCTGGAAAGAACAGAATGACTTGAAACCAATATACATAAAATTTTTTAACAGTGAGTACAATTTGAGAGACAATTTCAAGGTCGTTTACTTCCTAGGCCTTGTTCAATGCTTTGTTAAATAACAGAAATAACAGAATGAGAGAGTTGCAAGGCACCTTAGAGGTCATCTAGTAACTGTGAAAGGGACCTCGGAGTCCTAGTGGACAATCACCTAAATGTGAGCCAGCCGTGTGCTGCAGCTGCCAAAAAGGCCAACACAGGGCTAGGCTGCATTAACAGAGGGATAGAATCAAGATCAGCTGAAGTATTAATACCACTTTACAAGGCCTTGGTAAGGCCACACTTGGAATACGGCATCCAGTTTTGGTCACCACAATGTAAAAAAGATGTTGAGACTCTAGAAAGAGTGCAGAGAAGAGCAACAACAATGACTGGAGGCTAAAACATACAAAGAACGGTTGCTGGAATTGGGTATGTCTAGTTTAATGAAGAGAAGGACAAGCGGGGACATGATAGCAGTCTTCCAATATCTCCGGGGCTGCCCCAAAGAAGAGGGAGTCAAGCTGTTCTCCAAAGCGCCTGAAGGCAGGACAAGAAGCAATGGGTGGAAACTAACCAAGGAGAGAAGCAGCCTAGAACTAAGGAGAAACTTCCTGACAGTGAGAACAATTAATCAGTGGAACAACCTGCCTCCAGAAGTGGTGAATGCTCCAACACTGGAAGTTTTTAAGAAGAGACTGGACAGCCATTTGTCTGAAATGGTGTAGGGTTTCCTGTCTGAGCAGGGGGTTGGACTAGATGACCTCCAAGGTTCCTTTCAACTTTAATAATAATAATAATAATAACAACAACAACAACAACAACTCCCTACTCAATCAGGAGATCCTAGACCATTTCAGACAAATGGTTGTCCAGTGTCTTTTTGAACGCCTCCAGTGATGGAGCACCCATCACTCTTCAAAGGCAACCAATTTGGAATGTCCTTTTGGTGTGTCAATGCTTCCTCTCGATTTTGCTTTACCAACTTGAGACCTGGACATCACCATCTTTCCCTAGCCATGGCTCTTGAGTTATGATCCATTCTAGAACGGTAAGAGGGACCTTGGAGTCCTAGTGGACGATCACTTGACCACAAGCCAGCCGTGTGCAGCAGCTGCCAAAAAAGCTAATACCATCTTGGGTTGTGTAAACAGAGGCATAGAATCAAGATCACATGACGTATTAGCACCACTTTATAAAACCCTAGTAAGGCCACACCTGGAATACTGCAGCCAATGTTGGTCAGCACAGCACAAAAAGATCTTGGGAGTTTGGAAAAAGTTCAGAGAAGAGCAACTAAGATGATCCAAGGCCTGCAGACTAAAATATGCAAAGAACGGCTGCAGGACTTGGGTTTGGCCAGTCTAAAGAAAAGAAGAAATAGGGGAGACATGATAGCAGTATTCCAGTATCTGAGGGGCTGCCACAAAGAAGAGGGGGTCATGTTATTCTCCAAAGCACCAGAGGGAAGGACGAGAAACAATGGTTGGAAACTGATCAAAGAGAGAAGCAGCCTGGAATTAAGGAGAAACTTCCTGACAGTGAAGGACAATTAACCAGTGGAACAGCTTGCCTCCAGAGGTTGTGGGTGCTCCATCACTGGAGATTTTTAAAAAGAGGCTAAACAGTCACTTATTTGAGATGGTATAGGTTCTCCTGCTTGAGCAAGGGGCTGGACTAGAAGACCTCCAAGGTCCCTTCCAGCTTTATTCTGTTCTATTCTAGAACGAATCAAAATGTATCAGCTATCTCTGGTCCCCTGCTAAGCAAAGAGCAGCATTTTGAGGACCAGTGGGTGCCAGCTTCATTGTCAAAGCTAATTTACCAGAAACTAAACACTGCTGAGGAAGCAGAATAAGAAAACAGGCAGGAACACGTAACAATTTCTCTAAGCTGATCAGAAGCCAATGATCTGCAACCAAGATCTAATCCTAAAATAATAACCACACACAGTTCAGAAGGCCTTCTATGTTTCTGCTTGTTCATGCACAACAGCACACCCACACTGCTCAGCCAATGGCAGAGAATCTATTCTTTTACCTCCTCTCTGCTATTGTTTTTAATAACTCTCAGGGTCATCCAGATTTTTGCAACCCAGGTCTGTTGATCTAGAATAGAATAGAATAGAATAGAATAGAATAGAATAGAATAGAATAGAATAGAATAGAATAGAATAGAATAGAATTACAGGATACAGTTACAGGATAGAATAGAATAGAATAGAATAGAATAGAATAGAATAGAATAGAATAGAATAGAATAGAATAGAATAGAATAGAATAGAATTACAGGATACAGTTACAGGATAGAATAGAATAGAATAGAATAGAATAGAATAGAATAGAATAGAATAGAATAGAATAGAATAGAATAGAATTACAGGATACAGTTACAGGATAGAATAGAATAGAATAGAATAGAATAGAATAGAATAGAATAGAATAGAATAGAATAGAATATGGAAGGCACATTAGAGGTCTTCTAGTCCAGCCCCCCACTCAAGCAGGAGAACCTATACCATTTCAGATGTGATGTCCAGTAGCTTCTTAGAAACCTCCAGTGATGGAGCACCCACAATTTCTGGAGACAAGCTGTTCCACTGGTTAATTGTCCTTCACTGTCAGGAAGTTTCTCCTTAATTCCAGGCTGCTTCTCTCTTTGATCAGTTTCCAATCATTCTTCCTTGTTTTGCCTTCTAGTGCTTTGGAGAATAACATGACCCCCTCCTCTTTGTGGCAGCCCCTCAGATACTGGAAGACTGCTACCATGTCTCCCCTATTTCTTTTTTTCTTTAGACTAGCCAAACCCAAGTCCCGCAGCCGTTCTTCGTATGTTTTAGTCTCCAGGCCTTGGATCCTCTTAGTTTTCTTCTCTGAACTTTTTCCAAGGTCTCAATTCTTTGCCTCCAGTGTCTTACTCCACTGTGCAACAGTCAACAGTCAACGACTATAAATATCAAGCATGGTCAAAGCGAAATTGCACAGAGGCGAGGGGAAAAAAAGCAAGTTGCCAGGGCTGGCTTAGAAAAAAAACCCCAACCGTTGTTACTACACGCAGATGTCAAAGCAATTTAAGTCAAGATCCCCATATGGTTTCTCGATAGATTATGTTTACTATTCTGAGTTTTCAAGGTTACTCAGCTAAGGGAATGTATCGGAAGCTGCTCCAGCAAAACCAGCTTCCTTCCATTGTTCCGGGACAATTCTTCCGTTCTCCATGAACACAAGTAAGTCCTCAACTTACAAGAATTTGTTTAGTGACCTTTCAGAAGTTACAACAGCCCAGAAAAAAAAGCGACTTGTGGATGTTTTTCAGCCTTCCCAGGGTTCACAGGATCAAAATATCAGATCCTCGGCGACTGATTCATACCTGTGACTGTCGCAGTGTCCCGGGGGAGGGGAGGGATCGTCTGACATTTACTCTATCATTTTTTTGACTTTTATCATTGCCAGAACTGGAATATGTTGAACCTTAGAACTACAAGAGGTAAATTTTGATTTTCAGTTCCTGTGCGTTTCCGTGTCTTTACAATAGTGGCCAAAATTGTGGAAACTTTTTGGGGAAAAGTGTACTTTTGAGGTTTGATGGCTAATAACATCACTTTTTGGGGGGGAGTAGCACCATTTTAGTGGGGGACTATCTTGGAAATACAGGCTGCAGGAGGTCAGCATAGCAGGCAAGAAGGAAATGGTGCCAAACCATTTCCATATCCTGTTTTTTTTTTAAAAAAAGATGATATGTCCCTATAAATCACCAGCAGTTAAACTCAACTCCGTGGGATACAAAATGTCACATCTCCTATGATGGTAGCAGACACCCCGTGATGGGGTCATAATTTCTTGCAATGCTCCCATTTAAACAAAGCAGATAAAAATTAACAGAAAGCCAATGTACAGGATGATCTTCCTTACAAGATTTTAATATTAAGTTAGGTAACTCCGAGTTATCTACTCAATGATTCTTGCTTTCTCTTTAAACTCAAGATACATTATTGGCGGTTGGTAGGATGTCAAAGTTCAAATGATGTAGAAGTTAAAGGGCTGCCTTTCTTTCCTTTCTTTCTTTCTTTCTTTCTTTCTTTCTTTCTTTCTTTCTTTCTTTCTTTCTTTCTTTCTTTCTTTCTTTCCTTCCTTCCTTCCTTCCTTCCTTCCTTCCTTCCTTCCTTCCTTCTCTCTTTCTTGCAATTTTTGTTTTTTGCAAGACTAGAATAGTCATCTCCCTCTCCTTCCTTCCTTCCTTCCTTCCATCCTTCCTTCCTTCCTTCCTTCCTTCCTTCCTTCCTTCCTTCCTTCCTTCCTTCCTTCCTTCCTTCCTTCCTTCCTTCTTTCCTTCCTTCCTTCCTTCCTTCTTCCTTCCTTCCTTCCTTCCTTCCTTCCTTCCTTCCTTCCTTCCTTCCTTCTCTCTTTCTTGCAACTTTTGTTTTTGCAAGACTAGAATAGTCATCTCCCTCTCCTTCCTTCCTTCCTTCCTTCCTTCCTTCCTTCCTTCCTTCCTTCCTTCCTTCCTTCCTTCCTTCCTTCCTTCTCTCTTTCTTGCAACTTTTGTTTTTGCAAGACTAGAATAGTCATCTCCCTCTCCTTCCTTCCTTCCTTCCTTCCTTCCTTCCTTCCTTCCTTCCTTCCTTCCTTCCTTCCTTCCTTCCTTCCTTCCTTCCTTCTTTCTTTTTTTTCTTTCTTTGTTTCTCTTTTCTTTCTTTCTTTCTTTCTTTCTTTCTTTCTTTCTTTCTTTCTTTCTTTCTTTCTCTCTCTCTCTCTCTCTCTCTCTCTCTCTCTCTCTCTCTCTCTCTCTCTCTCTCTCTCTCTTTCTTTCTTTCTTTCTTTCTTTCTTTCTTTCTTTCTTTCTTTCTTTCTTTCTTTCTTTCTTCACAATCTGTATTCACTTATGGAGAAGGAGAAAACAAAAATGCCAAACTCAAGGCAGAAATACTACAGGGTAGTATGTGGCACGAGTACAGAAATACAACATGTGCTGGTGATACTTTGCTGTGTAAAGCAGTGATTCCAAGCTCTCTTTCCTTTTAAGGCAGCTTCTTCCAAAATCGCCCTTAATATTTATCTAACGATTTGAGAATTTGTCTCTGTTCACTCAACCCTCGGCGCTGATGTTAAGAAACGACATTTAAACAAAAAAAAAGGGGGGGGAGAAATGGTTAAACAGTTTTTTTTTCCCCACTGTTTCTGCTCAAAACAGTTAAAAATAGATCTTGTACGTTTCGGTCCAACAAATTCTGCATGGCTATTTACAAATTAGGAGAAGAAATGTTCCTAATAGTAAACAGGAACATTCTTCCCGCAGTTCAGTCCAAAGTTTGCCATTCAAAATGTTTGGGAGTGAGTCACGAGAACTGGAATTTGAAGACAGAATGTACAACAGCTAAATGAAATCTGATTGAGGAATGAAACAGGGTGTTTGTATGCCAAAGTGCTGCTGGGCCGTTTCATAAATTTAGTCACAAGGCGTTGTTTGGGGAAACACACGATAGTTTGAGAAACTGGGACTCGGCTAGAAGAGGGCTTGATTTTGCTTGCTCTGTCCATTCCAGGTATAGGGATGAGATTTCTGATGGGCTGCGATAGAGGTATGCAGATGGTTAATCTGGATGCATGCCCATATTATACATTTTTTGAATGGGGGGGGGAAACCTTATTCTCCTCCCCACCTCTGTTCTGGGAGGGATGACGCGCAGGTGAAGCTGTGTGACAAGATCAGGGTTGATGGAAGGATGGGCTTCCTCACAGGACTAATAAACTATTTGTAGTTCAGGGTTGAAATGAGAGGTCTTTGGTGCCCTCTGAGCTGGCTTGTTTTCTTACAGATGTTTCATGACCCAACTAGGTAACATCATCAGTTCTAGAAGAGAATAAGGTTTCCAGGGAGGAGGAGGAGGAAGAGGAGGAGGACGACGATGACTGCGAGGTCCTGGGTGCTCTCTGAGCTTGCTTGTTTTCTTGCAGATGTTTCATTACCCAATTAGGTAACTTCATCAGTATTAGCACTGATGATGGTACTAGTTTGGATAATGAAATGTCTTCAAGAAAACAACCACGCTCAGAGAACACCAAGGACCTGATGATGGTACCTAGTTTGGATAATGAAATGTCTGCAAGAAAACAACCAAGCTCAGAGAACACCAAGGATCCTTCTTCATAGGACTTTGTGAAGGTGGACAATGCAGAACATGTCTGGTCTAGAAGGTCAACTTCTACATTGTCCACCTTCCCGTACTCTTACGAAGGAGCCCTTCTATCACTCCTGATCTTGCCACACAGTTTCACAAAAGTGTCATCCGTCTTCAACAGTATGAGAGCAGTCTCCCAGTACATGACGGGGGCTGTCACAGAGAAGAGGTGACTGACTTCTCCTCCAAAGCACCTGAGAGCAGGACAAGAGGTAATGGATGGAAAATCATGAAAGAGTCATCCAACCTAGAACTAAGGAGAAATTTCCTGGCAGTGAGAACAAATAACCAATGGAATAGCTTCCTTCCTGGAGTCGTGGGCATTCCATCCCTGGAGGTTTTCAAGAAGAGACTGGACAGCCATTTGACTGGGATGGTGTAGGGTCTCCTACCTTGAGCAGGGGGTTGGACTAGACTAGAAGACCTCCAAGGTCTGTTCCAGCCCTATGATTCTATGTTCTACACTCATATACATTTCTCCATTTCATTTCCCAATTGATTCTTGACATCCTGGGCTGTTGTTGACCAGGGGTGGATTTTGATCCTCCCTCCCTCGATATATTGACTCTCCTGAATAGAATAAAACTGGAAGGGACCTTGGAGGTCTTCTAGTCCAGCCTCCAGCAGGAAAACCTATACCATCTCAGACAGGTGATTGTCCAGTCTCTTCTTAAAATCCTCCAGTGATGGAGCGCCCACAATTTCTGGAGGCAAGCTGTTCCACTGGTGAATTGTCCTCACTGTCAGGAAGTTTCTCCTTAATTCCAGGTTGCTTCTCTCTTTGATCAGTTTTCAACCACTGTTTCTCGTCCTTCCCTCTGGTGCTTTGGAGAATAATGTGACCCCCCCTCCTCTTTGTGGCAGCCCCTCAAATACCAGAATACTGCTATCATGTCACTCCCATTTCTTCTTTTCTTTAAACTAGCCAAACCCAAGTCCCGCAGCCATTCTTCTTATGTTTTAGTCCTACAACCCTTCACATTGCTCTGAGCTTGCTGACGTTTTCCCTCTTGTTTGACTGCTGCAAAGTTTTGACTGCCTGCGGAGTTGCATCGGTCTCTGACAAAGATGAGTCTGTAAGAGGCTCTTAGCCCTGACAGCTCAGGGAAGCAGCTTTTCTATAGAAGAGGCTGATGTCAGACAGGCCACCCAGCAAGGGCTCTTCCATTCATAGCCATTAAATGTCCCAGACACAAAATTACTTATTTCAACTATTGTTGAAAGCAGAAGGCAAGATGGATCTCGGCTCTCCTCCAGCAGGCACTGGTAAAGATACGCCTTAAACAGCCCAGGAATCTGCATACAGTAGTGGCCAAAATTGTGAAAACCGTTTGGGAAAAGTGTACAGTAGAAACGCCACCTTTGGTTATGTTTCCACCCATTTTTCTTCCAGTTTCTTTATAACTGTAGCCTTGTTCACTTAATAACACTAGTTTACATTGCTTTCTGGGCAACCAGTCAACTCTATGCACCGTGACTTTAATTTTTATTACGTTTTACAAGCTCACTCAATGAAAGAACACGAAAAAAACCCCCAACCCACTTGATAGCCATCACATAACACACTGACACATGTCCTCCTCTCAGCTTCAATACATGACATCGATAACTGGATCCTACTGTGATCTGATTGGCTCATGGCCAAAACAAGATGACACCTGATTGGCTCTCTAAACACTCATGCTCATTGGCTACCATCGGATGAAGGATCGACCTAAGCAAGTTGTGCTTCCTTTTTCTGGCTATTTGGCTACAACTTTTCATAGAATACAGTACAGATAATTGAACAAACTTTGTTGCATTGCATTCTTGATTAAATTATCTTTCCACTGATATATAATTTTATGGTACTACTCCCCCCTCCAAAAGTGGTGTTATTATCCATCCAACCTCAAAAATACACTTTCCCCAAAAGGTTTCCACAATTTTGGCCACTGCTGTAACTTCATGGATGCATCCATGCCGGTTTTTTTTTTGGGGGGGGGCTACATATTTATTAAATTGATATACTGCCCATTTCACTGTCACGTGACTTTATACAGCTATACAGGAAAAGTGATCTACTACTAGGTTTTTTAAAAAATAAAATTCCAGTCCATGTTAAAGATCTGGGATTCCCTTGGTTCCAAGGAATAACAACAACAACAACAACAACAACAACAATAATAATGATAAAGTTGGAAGAGACCTTGGAGGTCATCTAGTCCAACCCCTTGCTCAGGCAAGAAACCCTATACCATTTCCAGACAAATGGTTGTCCAGTCTCTTCTTAAAGACCTCCAGTGTTGGAGCATCCACCACTTCTGGAGGCAGGTTGTTCCACTGATGGATTGTTCTCAGCATCAGGAAATTTCACCTTTATTCTAGGTTGGCTCTCCCTTTGATAGGTTTCCTTCTGTTACTCCTTTTCCTGTCTTCACATGCTTTGGAGAAGAGGTTCACCCTCCCCCCCCTTTTTTGTGACAGTCCTTCAAGTATTGGAAGACTGCCATCAAGTCATCCCTAGTCTTTCACTTCATTAGACCAGACACATCTGTTTCCCTCAGTTGTTTATCAAAGAATCCCACTCATGCAAGAAGACTTGAATGAGGGGGTCAGCTAAGAATTGAGAGACAGAGTGGTGGAAGGATGTTGGGTTTAGACCAAAACCCAACTTCAACCACTGCTCTGAAGCAGGTGCTCTTTCTCAGCCCAGTCTACTTTACAGGGCTGTGGTTGTGGATAAAATTGAAGGAGCCATGAGCTCCTGAAAGAAAGCAAGAATCTGCTTTTGCCAACATGTTGATTAGCTCATTTGGGTAACTCAGTTAACCAGTTGAAAACACTTAACCCATGGAATGGCTTGCTTCCAGAAGTTGTGGATGCTCCATCACTGGAGGTTTTTAAGAAGAGGCTGGACAGTCATTTGTCTGAAAGGGTATGGGGTCTCCTGCCTGAGCAGGGGACTGGACTAGAAGACCTCAAAGGCCCCTTCTAGCTCTAGTCTATTCTAACATGTAAATAACAAATGTAAGGGCAGAAAAGGCCAAACTCCCACACTGCCGCTTGTAGCTACACAAACCTCCGCAAGCTATGTAATAAAAACCCTTGCACTACTCAGATCCCGCTGTTGATGCATCTTATCTTAATTATTGTTGTTTTCTGCAAATAACAACAGAAACCCAAATATTCCTGAAACTCCCTTCTATAAAATATCTGTAAACATCCCAGGATCTTTGCCCTTCTTAATGCTCTCCCTATTATGTGTGAAGAAGGAACAACTAAACCTTGTGATGTTGAGCTTTCAACTTAAACCTCTGAATTTTGATTGCTTTGTAATTATCTCTCTTTTTTGGTACTTTTTTTTTTAATTACGTTGTAAGCCGAGTTGTTGTATCAGTGAGATCAGGGAGTATAAAAAAAATTAATAAACGGAAGATTCCGATCAGCAAACTTGAAGGAGTACGATTTAGTTTGCTTCCTAAAAGGGTTCAAATTTTGTTGTCTCTCTCTCTCTCTCTCTCTCTTCCACAGAGGATCTCAAAGGAAAGAAAGAGAGAGAGAGAGAGAAAAACACCACCTTGTTTTAACTGCCATCCGTTGTTTAATCTCTGGGAACCATCCAAGTCTTTCTTTGACAAGGTCCCCTGAGATAAAACTGGCACACGTTGCTCAGCATGTGTGACAAGCCTTAAGTGTGTGGTTTACCAGCCAATGTCTCAACCCCTGCCCTTGTGACTAGGAAACAGCCATCTGTGGTTTGTTGGGAGCATATTCTTGTAGGCAGGAGTCTAGTTGATTAGCAACCCCTCCATTTTCAGTGTAAGACAAACCACAGGGAGAATTTCTGACTAGATGGGTCTTCCAATATCTCAGGGGCTGCCCCAAAGGAGAGGGAGTCAAGCTCTTCTCCAAAGCACCTGCAGACAGGACAAGAAGCAATGGATGGGAACTAATCAAGGAGAGGAGCAGCCTGGAACTAAGGAGAAATTTCCTAATAATGAGAACAATCAACCAGTGGAACAACCTGCCTGTAGAATTTGTGAACGCTCCTATACTGGAAGTTTTTAAGAAGAGATTGGATTACAATTTATCTGAAGTTGTATAGGGTTTTCTGCCTGAGCAGGGGGCTGGACTAGAAGACCACCAAGGTCCCTTCCAACGCTGTTATTCTATTTATTTGAATACAGCAATTGCTTTGAGATGTTCATCCTCCATTCCTCCGCAGCTTTTGAATTCCCCTTGAGCCACGGGCACGGAGTCAGTGGCGTCAAAGGTTATCAGAAAACTTGCACCACTACTGAGACGAATTTACTTCTGAAGCTCGAATGAACAATAGGTGATAGACTAGAAACAGCAGATAGACCATATATAAGAGAAACACCAATCAAATAAAATGTACCAGGCGTATAGTTGAGGCTTGACGTGAGGAGTGAGGAATGTTTACTACACCAGACGTTCACAAAAACTGATCCTTAGAGTTGTATTGCAGGATAAGAACATAAGAACATAAGAAGAGCCATGCTGAATCAGGCCAAAGCCCATCGAGTCCAGCATTCTGTGTCACCCAGTGGCCCACCAATTGTACATGGGGATCTTGAGCAGAAAGAGAAGGCCAAACCCTCCCTTTCCCTTGACCCCCAACAAATGGTACCCAAGGGAATCCTGCCTGCCTCAACCAACATAGAGGCGGCACATGGACATCCGTTTTAATAACCACCGATACACTTGGCATCCATGAATCTATCTAGCCCTGCCTTGAAGCTGTCAAGGCTCACAGCTGTCACGACCCCTTCTGGAAGTGAATTCCATAAATCAACGACCCTCTGGGTGAAGAAATATTTCCCTTTATTTGTCCTCACTTTCTTAGCTATGAGCTTTAGGGAGTGCCCCCTAGTCCTGGTATTGTGTGATAGAGAAAAGAATTTTTCTCTATCCACCTTTTCTATCCCATGCATGATTTTATACACTTCGATCAAGTCACCCCTTAAATGCCGTCTTTCAAGGCTGAAGAGACCAAGGCGTTGCAATCTGGTTTCATAAGGGAGGCGCTCCATTTCCTTGATCATTCTTGTTGCCCTTTTTTGCACCTTTTCCAGTTCCATTATATCCTTCTTGAGGTGCGGTGACCAGAACTGTACACAGTACTCCAAGTGTGGTCTCACCATCGATTTGTACAGAGGCAATACAACACTTGCCTATATATGATGATTGCTTTTTAATATGAACTTATGTTTAATGTTGATGGTTTTAATAAAATAATTTAAAAGAAAAAGAAAAAGAAAACTGAGCTACATCTTTCCTTTTTTTTTTTCTACATCTGGGTTAATGAACAAAGACCTCAAGGAGGTCCCCGGGGAGCTTGGATTTGTTCCCCACATCTGGGAGAGGCAACCTTAAGAGAGAAAAGTTGCAAACAGTGGACTCTCTGGCTCCTTTTAATTGGCCAATTCACTACAGTTTGGAGGCAAATAGGCTGGGCGACTCCTCAACCAACTAAGCAAACGTTGGAAAAGTGCCCAAGTGAACAACATCCGTCTGCAGTTGTACAGCTTTTTTTTTTTTTTTTGGTTTTGTTTTGTTTTCTTCCAGGAAGCAGAGCAAAATGCACACAAACACAGCCTCCAGTTACAAGCTAGCGAGAACTCTCGCACGCTAAGAAGGTTTGAACCCAAAATAATGTTTGCACACCTTCCCATATGGAGGCTAAAAGTCCCTGCACTTGTTATGTCTAGCTTGCTGTCAAGAGAGATGCAAGAATTCAGCTCTCCTGTTTCTAAATAAAAACCTTTCAAAGGCGTATGTGTCTGTGTGTGTTTCTTTTCTTTTCATTTTTTTTTTTTTTTGCTGCTGCCTCCAAAGGACTGCAAAGGCTCCTGTTATTATGTTTATTTACCCAACCGGCAGCCAAATGACGAAGCCAAACCAGAAAGGGCAGCTTGAAGCAGGAACGAAACATTCGCTGGACAGAATCCGACCAAAGAAAGAATAACTCCAATCTCTCCTTAAAAATTGAGTTTCTCCCACGGTAAGCCAGAACAGCTAACAGTATTCCCATGCATGACTTTTTAACCACTTGCCTAGAGTAGGCTCAATCGATCAAGTTTCTTTGTCATTCAACATTTCTTTTAAAAAATAGTTTCAAAAATAACTGGCTAGCCCCTGGGAAAGGGAGAGAAAAAGGAAAGAAGCAAAGCAAGAAAGGCAGGATTTGGAAGGAGAAAAACCAAAAATCTTTCCTTACCCTCATGGCTTTCTGGAGTATGTACATAGGTTTTCTGGCACGTATCACCCCCCTGGTTAGCCCAGCATCGTAGTTTCAGCCTAAGAGAAGGAATGAGAGAGCAGCTAGCTCTCTCTCTCTCTCTCCCCGTCCAGCAACTCTTCCCGCCAGCTCAGATCTAAAATAACAAAGCTTGCAAAGCATCCATTTCCAGACTGGCTCTGACGTCAGCAGCTGACACAGCACACTGTTGGCTGAGCGGAGGCTTGTCAGATTCAAAAGGAGCGCTGGGTTGACCCCATCTGTCTTTTGTGCCAGCCTTGGATTATTTTTTTATTTTATTTTAAAGAAAAGGCCTCTTCTCAGCTCTCCTTTTGGAAAGGAATGGGTTGGGCATATGCCGCAGTCTGGCTCCTGGCTCTTTCCTTGAGTTTTTGCTAGCTCAGAAAGGCCAGGAGAGGGTGGCAAGGATACAAGGACCCAGTTGCTGCCTGGAAGTTACGTAGCAAGAACATACAGGCAGTCCCCAGCTTATGACCACAGCTGAGCCCAACATGGATGTTGCTAAGTGAAACGTGTTAAGTCAGTGCTTTTCAACCAGTGGTACGGGTACCACCTGTGGTATATTGGCACCTGGCAGGGGGTACGTGACCATCCTAGAAAAGGGGTAGCAGGGGAGGGGAATGAGCTGAACCGGTGGGCAGCACCGCACAAGCCTGAGCGAGAGATGGCTGGAGCTGCAGGGCTGTCAGGGCTCAGCGGAAGCGCCAGGATCAGCGCTTCTTCGGTCCTGTCAGGGCTCAGTGGAAGGCCAGATCAGTGCCACTTTCCAGCTGATCGGTGCTTCTTCGGGGCTGTCAGGGCTCAGCAGAAGCACCAGGATCAGCGCCAGGCTCCAGCTGGAAAGCAGCACTCATCCTGGTGCTTCTGCTGAGCCCAGAAGAAGCGCCGATCAGCTGGAATGTTGCAGCCTCTCCAGGGTCTGGTGATTTACATTCAGATGCTTGGCAACTGATTCATATTTATGACTGTCACAGTGTCCCAGGGTCATGTGAAAGGACCAAAACCTGCTGCAACCACCCAGCAGATGGGGGAAAATAAAAACCAAATACCCCCACCCCACCCCCACTTCCAATCCTCAACAGAAATGCTCACAACAATGAAAACCTTGGACAGGAGGAAGAGCGCCACTGGGTGGGCAGGCAGGTGTCTTCCTCAGCTGTGGCTTGGGGGGCACTTTTTTCAGGGCCATTGTAACTTCAAACAGTCACTAAGTGAACTGTTATAAGTCGAGGACTACCTGTACTTTATCACTTTTTTCCTTTTTGGGGGGGGGTCATCAAGTTTTTGACACTGGTGGTCCTCGGATGTTGCCATATCCTAAAAGTGGTACAATGGGTGAAAAGATTGACAAGCCCTCTGTTAAGTGAGCTTTGACCCCCTTGTTACGGCTTTCCTTGTGACTGTTTTTTTCAGTGAAATGTTGACATTGTTAAGTTAGCCGCAAAAGCTGATCTGACTTTTTTTCCAGGGCCGTTGAAACTTTGAACAGTCACCAAATGGCTACCTGTAACAGAGTTGGAAGGGACCTTGGAGGTCTTCTAGTCCAACCCCCTGCTAAGGCAGGAAGCCCTATACAATTTCAGACAAATGGCTGTCCAGTCTCTTCTTGAAAATTTCCAGTGTTGGAGCATTCACCGCTTCTGGAGGCAGGTAGTTCCACTGGTGAATTGTTCTCTCTGTCAGGAAATTCCTCCTTAGTTCCAGGTTGCTTCTCTCCTTGATGAGTTTCCATCCGTTGCTTCTTGTCCTGCCTTCAGGAGCTTTGGAGAATAGCTTGACTCCCTCTTCTTTGGGGCAGCCCCTGAGATATTGGAAGAATTGCTATCATGTCCCCCCCCCCCATCCTTCTATCCCCCAGATTAGACATACGGAATTCCTGCAATTACATCTCTAGGATATCTGGTCCCATTCAACAGTGTTGGAACTTTTGAATCAAGGAGAAAATTTTAGAAACTGTCCTTCTTCCCTAAGCAATGAGGATTATGGAGCATGCCGAAACAGAAGAAAACTAAAAGATGATGTAAGCAACGAAAGCTTTCCAATCTCCTCTCCTTCTTCCTCACCCGTCCCATCCCATCTGTTATCTCTTACATGTTTGTTAGTGATGGGACAATATACTTAAAAGGCACCACCCTTAAGAGAAGGCAAAATTCATTCAACCCAATGCGCAGCAGCAGTAAAAAAAGCAAATTCCATGCTTGGCATGATTAGGAAGGGAATCGAAAATAAGTCAGCAACTGTTGTATTGCCTCTGTACAAATCGATGGTGAGACCACACTTGGAGTACTGTGCACAGTTCTGGTCACCGCACCTCAAGAAGGATATAATGGAACTGGAAAAGGTGCAAAAAAGGGCAACAAGAATGATCAAGGAAATGGAGCGCCTCCCTTATGAAACCAGATTGCAACGCCTTGGTCTCTTCAGCCTTGAAAGACGGCGTTTAAGGGGTGACTTGATCGAAGTGTATAAAATCATGCATGGGATAGAAAAGGTGGATAGAGAAAAATTCTTTTCTCTATCACACAATACCAGGACAAGGGGGCACTCCCTAAAGCTTATAGCTAAGAAAGTGAGGACAAATAAAGGGAAATATTTCTTCACCCAGAGGGTCGTTGATTTATGGAATTCACTTCCAGAAGGGGTCGTGACAGCTGTCAGCCTTGACAGCTTCAAGGCAGGGCTAGATAGATTCATGGAGGCCAAGTGTATCGGTGGTTATTAAAACGGATGTCCACGTGCCGCCTCTATGTTGGTTGAGGCAGGCAGGATTCCCTTGAGTACCATTTGTTGGGGGTCAAGGGAAAGGGAGGGTTTTGCCTTCTCTTTCTGCTCAAGATCCCCATGTACAATTGGTGGGCCACTGTGTGACACAGAATGCTGGACTCGATGGGCTTTGGCCTGATTCAGCATGGCTCTTCTTATGTTCTTTTGTTCTTATGTTCTTATTCCAACTTTCCCATGAATGGGTCCCCTGAAAGCTCTAAAATTATTCTGTTTTAAGTCCCCATGTCCCTAATTTTTTGAGGGCTGAAATCCAGCTCTGTGTGTCTAAGGAGGTTCTCAGTCATCCAGGTCATGGCTGTCCGAAAGGTGCTTTTTTTTTTTTCCATGAGGCAACTGGACTTTCTGGTTTTTCTTTGAAGAGCTAAACGCGTGGCACAACACCTCAGGACAAGAGTCAGCACTCCATCTGCATTTAAAAGACAAAGGCCACCTTTTTTGAAGACAACAAAGTCCATTTTGGACAGAGAGGATCAAACAGTTTGAAAGAGGGGTCAAAGAGGTCATCTGTGTCAAAACTGAACAGTGGGGGAGGGATACAACATCATCTATCGCCAGTCTACAACACAAGTCCTTTAAGCAGTTCCAAAAAGGCTCCACATCCATTTGCACTACTCAGTAATGACCTTGAGGACACAGGCAAATCTCCAAATGGTCCCAACAGACTCTCTATAAGAAGGCAAAGGACCAAGGAGTATAAATCCATCCATTCCCCACCATCCAGTCAGAGCTGATGAAGCTTCTTGGACGAGAAGCAAAACATCTTCAAAGAAAAACAAAGTCCAATTGCCTCGTGGAAAAAAAAAAGCACTTTTGGGCCAGCTCTGTGTGTTTATTTAGAAATAAGGACTACATTCCATGCATTTACACGCAAGGAAATGTAGTAAGAGTCTGGAAGACTAGTGGGTGACTCAGGTGTGCTGGAAGTTGCCCCCAAATACTTACCACAAATTTGTGGGTTTGAAATAGGACAGGGGTGAAATGCCGCTAAGAGATATTTGGAGCCATTGGTATTTTGGGAATCCCCATTTAGCCACGTTCCTCTTTCTGCTATGTATTCAAGATTAATTTATTTATTATTATTATTTATTAATTGGATTTCTATGCCGCCCTATTCCAGGAACTCAGGGCGGCTCACAACATAGATAGAAATCTAACATTAAAATACTTTATAAGAAAAACCCCTTAATTAAAAAAATCAATCATCCAAACAAACATGCAAACAAACATACACTGGCTGGGGCAAGATGTTAAAGATGTGTCTTCAATAATTTGCGAAAGGCGGAGAGGGTGGGGACGATACGGATCTCCGGGGGGAGTTGGTTCCAGAGGGCCGGGGCCATAACAGAGAAGGCCCTTCCCCTAGGCCCCGCCAGGCGACACTGTCTGGCTGACGGGACCTGGAGAAGGCCGACTCTGTGGGCCCTAACTGGCCGCTGGGATTCATGAGGCAGCAGACGGTCCCGTAAGTAACCTGGTCCGATGCCATGTAGGGCTTTATAGGTCATAACCAACACTTTGAATTGGGTTCGGAGACCAATTGGCAGCCAATGTAGCTCGCGGAGTGATGCCGAAATGTGGGCATTTCTGGGCAAGCCCAACACTGCTCGCGCGGCTCCATTCTGCATTACCTGAAGTCTCCGAACGTTTTTCAAAGGTAGCCCCATGTAGAGAGCATTGCAGTAGTCGAGCCTCGAGGTGATAAGGGCATGAGTGACTGTGAGAAGAGACTCCTGGTCCAAATAGGGCCGCAGCTGATGCACCAGGCGAACCTGGGCAATGACTAATACTCGGGCCATTTAGTGCATATAAATATTTATGTGTATTTATATGCAAGGCTGTGGATATATCCATATGTATGCATATATTACATCTATATGTGTGTGATGTACGTGTACACATTTTGAGAGCAGGCAACAAAACTTCCTTTTTCATGTGTGCCAGTGTGCCCCCAGTAAAACATGACAAGAAAGGTTATTTTAATCTTAATCTTTTGATTTAAGTCGGGTCAATTGCTTTTCTGTGCCTTGGTGAAATTCACCGTGCTAGGGACGTTTGCTTCTAAAAACGTGCATATTTGAGCATAATTAGATGCCTCTTAGTGGCGTCCACTGCTTGAATTCTTGGCATCCTTTGTGTAAATCTGATAAAAAACGATGACTTGGAAATTAAAGGACTTTTCTGCTTGTTATAAAGAAACTTTGTGGGGGTGGTGTAAAAAGGGTCACTTATGATTAATTTTTCATCTTGAATGTTCCTGGCTGGAGAAGGACACAACTGCCTGTTGTACTTTCCTCTGGCTGTGTAAAGGTCAGGGTTTTTACTTCCACCTAAAAGGGACTTTTCTTAACTTTGTGGCTTGATAAAGAAGCAGGATTTTCAAGTGAGACGGCGACTGAGAACAAAGGGCATTTTCATTGCAATGATATCTACAATCTTGGCTTGCGGCTTTGAAAACAGTGGGGCCAGAATGTGTACTTTCTTATGCTCAAGGTCTCTCCGTGTCCTCTTTCTACCCACTTGCCTTCTTGTGAAGCTGTCCATTCAAGGTGCAAGAGACACCATGGAATGGAAACTGATGAAGATCATCTGAGGCCACTATTAGTATTGGTAATACTGGTTTGGTAATACAGCGCTCTGGATGTTTTTTCTTGTTCTGCCTGGAAAAGGCTAGAGATGAAATTGTGGCCTTTCTGATCCAGCTCACAACCAAGCTATTCAGGTTAAGTAGTCTTATAATAAAATGAAAAAAAAAATACATGGCTTAGGAAAGAAGGAGAGGGAAGGGGGAGGAGGAGAAGAAGGATGAGGAGAAGGAGAACATAAGAACATAAGAAGAGCCATGCTGAATCAGGCCAAAGCCCATCGAGTTCAGCATTCTGTGTCACACAGTGGCCCACCAATTGTACATGGGGATCTTGAGCAGAAAGAGAAGGCAAAACCCTCCCTTTCCCTTGACCCCCAACAAATGGGACTCAAGGGAATCCTGCCTGCCTCAACCAACATAGAGGCGGCACATGGACATCCGTTTTAATAGCCACCGATACACTTGGCCTCCATGAATCTATCTAGCCCTGCCTTGAAGCTGTCAAGGCTGACAGCTGTCACGACCCCTTCAGGAAGTGAATTCCATAAATCAACGACCCTCTGGGTGAAGAAATATTTCCCTTTATTTGTCCTCACTTTCTTAGCTATGAGCTTCAGGGAGTGCCCCCTTGTCCTGGTATTGTGTGATAGAGAAAAGAATTTTTCTCTATGCACCTTTTCTATCCCATGCATGATTTTATACACTTCGATCAAGTCACCCCTTAAATGCCATCTTTCAAGGCTGAAGAGACCAAGGCATTGCAATCTGGTTTCATAAGAAGAATTAGAAATGGGTTGGGACTTTATTATTTGGGATGAATTACTTATTGATTTGCTAAATTAAATTGATAGGATTTCTCAAGTCTCTCAACTCTGGATGGCTTACAATAAAAACAACTTTAAAAAAAAGCTCTAACAAGATGATCTGTGTGAAGTGATTAATTTAATAATCCCCACCACCACCACCACCAAAGTCTCATCTTAGGATTTGGGGAAGAGCCAGGTCTTCGAGGCTTACTTAAAAGGACAGGTTGCGATATTGTAAAAGAAATGAGGAAGAATCAGAAAGAATGTAACCTGATCCAAGGATTAGATTGTGGGCTGGCTATGCCAGTTAATACATTTTAAGCACACCTGTAGTAACAACAAGCATCTAAGCCTAGTTCAACTGACATTATGCTCCAGTTCTCTATTATCTTGACTCGAGACTTTGATTTCCTGCTAAGTCATCAAGACACGGGCCGTAAAATCTACCTCGTCTTGGCTGATCTCAAAAACCTAATGCTGGATAGCACACCACTAGGAAATCCCAAGCTGGGTGTTCAAAACAAAAACAATCTGGGAGAATACAGTAGCCCAACTACAGAGTTGCATCCATACTGTAGAAGGAACTCATCTGGATGATACTTGCAATCTAAACACTGTGATCAGATGAATGACTGTTTTTTCTTGTTGGGTAAAGACAAGCCACCTTTGAGAAGAATTTGATGGGCTCTCTTCATGGGCTCTGTGACCTGGACTGTCCAAATAAGGAGGCAGTCAAGAACATAGCAAAAACAGGGTGTTGCTGGAAGTCAGGAAGAACTTGCTTGGTGAGTCAATTTTGTTTGGTCTTGGTTGCGTGCCAATTTTTGTGTTGTTGTTTTTTTTGTTCTTTTCAGTTAATGCACCTTCTGTTGCTTAGCGTTCCTTTTACAAACCACTATGCTCTGTTTAGTTTGACAATCTATGACTAATACTCGGGCCATTTAGTGCAGTATTTATGCTCTTAAATGCCAATCATATGATGTTGCAACAACAGCTAAAAGTACTTGGCAGTTACGGTTGGGCTCCCGTTTCACGCCGACCTGTGTTTTGTAGAATAAGCCACAATGGGCTGTGATGACATTCGCCAAGTTGTAAAAACCACACATTGTATGGTTCTCCTTTTTTTTTTTTTTTCTTCCAAGGCAACTTTTTAAGCACAGGAGATGTCAGCTGTGCTTTGTTGCAGCTTTGTGGATGGTGTGCTTGGTAAACAGGCTTCTTGGTCACGAACAGCATGCAAAGCGAGGAACAAGTTAATTAACGTCTAGCATTAAGTCTGAATTTAATTTGAGGTGGTTCCCCTGCATTGTAAAAGATTTGGGGCTTGTTTTCTCAAAACCAAGACCACTTATTTGTGGTTTGCAATTTACACCGTTCTATAGGCGCTTTCTGATGAGTAAGTTCCACTGAGTGAAACAGGGGAATATTTCCGATATACGCAGGCATAGAAATTATCCCAAAGGTGTTTTTCTAAAGGACTTTCTGGGGTTTTTTTTTTGAAAACATTTCACTTCTCACGCAGGAAGGTTTTTCAGTTCAGAACTGAAGAAGAAGAAACTGAACTAAAGAAGCTTCATGGATAAGAAGTGAAATGATTGCTTCCAGTTTTGGTTCCCACGTTATGAAAAAAAGATACTGAGATGCTGAAAAGAGTGCAGAGAAGAGCAACAAAGAGGATCAGGGGACTGGAGGCTAAAACATAGGAAGAACGGTTGCTGGAATTATCTAGTTTAATGAAGAGAAGGACCAGGAGTGACATGATAGCAGGGTTTTAATTTGTGGGGTTCTGCTAGAAAGAAGAGGGGGTCAAGCTATTCTCCAAAGCATCTGAGGGCAGAAAAAGAAGCGACGGATGGAAACTAGTCAAGGAGAGAAGCAACCTAGAACTAAGGAGGAATTTCCTGACAGTGAGAACAATTAATCAGTGGAACAACTTGCCTCCAGAAGTTGTGGATGCTCCAACCCTGGAGATTTTTAAGAAGCGATTGGACAACCATTTGTCTGAAATGGGATAGGTTTTCCTGCCTGAGCAAGGGGTTGGACTAGAAGACCTCCAAGGTCCCTTCCAACTGTTATTCTGTTATTTCAAGGGAAAAAAACCAAGAAAGTCTTTTGAGAAGCACCTTTGACCCCGTACGATTGAGAATCTCCACAGCCATAGAAATTGTGGCACGGGTTCACATTAAGTAGGTTTCCTGTATCCATAACTGCCACAAATGCATACCTAATTGCACACAAACACACATACAACCCTATACATAAAATGTGTGATATATAAGTATAGATCACACACAACTAATGGTAACGAACTAACAAAAAAAAATAGTACCCACATTTTGTCAATATTCTTCTCTCTGTTCTATAATGATTTTCTTTTTCAGTAAAGTAGGAGAAGATGAACTAAGATAATTGCTGGAAGTCAAACATAAATTGGAGGTTGAATTACAGTGTGCTGCGTGCAATTTACTTAGAGGTACTTGGATAAATTGCATGCCTGATTCCGATAAAAGTGTAACAAGCAATTACAACAGCATCAATTTACATTCTTCCAACCTAGGCTGCTTTCTTAATTACAAAGGAAATAACTCTGACACATGCCATTTACATCCTTTTATTAAATACATAGGACAATTTTTAAACTTGTTTTGTAACCTCTGACTTTTATAGAATGCAGTGGTCTGCCTGGAGCTGATGCTCAGGTTGATCCTCGGAGAGAAACGTGGCTGTTTATCGGATGTTGCAGTTCTTAGCAAGACAAAACAGGAATTAATTTGGGGGCTGGAAATTCACCGTCCAAGATGTATTTTGGGAGATACATTTAAATACCTGTCTTTTTAAGCATCTTCTATCATCTATCTAATACTATCTATTGCTCCTTCCTTCCTTCCTTCCTTCCTTCCTTCCTTCCTTCCTTCCTTCCTTCCTTCCTTCTTTCCTTTTTTCCTTCCTTCCATCTATCTATCTATCTATCTATCTATCTATCTATCTATCTATCTATCTATCTATCTATCTATCTATCTCACTATATTTCTTCCTTCCATCCATCCATCCATCTTCTATCATCTAATACTATCTGTTCCTTCCATCCATCCATCCATCCATCCATCTTCTATGATCTATCTAATACTATCTATTCCTTCCTTCCTTCCATCTATCCATCCATATCTATCTATCTATCTATCTATCTATCTATCTATCTATCTATCTATCTCACTATATTTCTTCCTTCCATCCATCCATCTTCTATCATCTAATACTATCTGTTCCTTTCATCCATCCATCCATCCATCCATCCATCCATCCATCCATCCATCCATCCATCTTCTATGATCTATCTAATACTATCTATTCCTTCCTTCCTTCCTTCCTTCCTTCCTTCCTTCCTTCCTTCCTTCCTTCCTTCCTTCCTTCCTTCCTTCCTTCCTTCCATCTTCTATCATCTATCTAATACTATTTATTCCATCCATCCATCCATTTAGATAGATCGATAGATTGATATATATATTTTCGAGGGATGCTTCATTGGGACACACGTTAAACATTCAAATACACATTTTCATCTTTTAATCACCGTAGGGATAATAATGATTAAAAACCTCAAAGAAACACTGTCAGCTTTGGAAGATGATTCAGCCAGGAAGCACACTCAGATGAACTAATTCTTCTTTGTTGTAAGGTTGCATTAACAGGGTCTTGCCAGTCTGAAAGCACATATCATCCCCCGTCACCTTTACAACCCAAGAAATTAGGAAGGGTATATTCACCACACCCACGATCCTTCTACAGGTAGGAAGCTGCCTCTTAATTTATCTTTCCCTTGACTGTGTGACTCTTCCCTCATCCCCCAAGGTCATTCTCACATACCGTTAGAAACACAGAAAGCAGCACACTTGTAACAAAGTACAGTAATATTGAAAGGATGACACACATTTAGTGACAGCCTCATGCCAAGAACAACTCAATATTTGCATCACAACTTCTGATGTAAGTAAGTGATCACCATGATACATGGGTCATTTCTTCTCTTGGGTGTCCATGGACATGGGCTAAATAGATAGTTTTGCAATAGTGGCCAATATCTGTAGTTTGGGTGTAGCATGAGGATGAAGTTGCATTCTCCAAGCTTGTGGGTTGGTTTCCGAATGTTTCATTACCAGGCTAGGCTAGGTAATACCTTCAGCAGAGTTTAGTTGTCTAGTAGTCTCTACCTACACCAACACCAAACAGCACTGGTTCGATTGGAGCAACCCAAAAACCATTGGCCAGGCTACCACCCACCACGCTTGTGAGTTCATCAAAGTCCTGACACTCCACAAGCAATTCCATCCACAGACACATCAACCCACAGCCAGCCTTTGAACCCCTCAGGATCCAAATCAACCACACCAGCCCACCAGAGACAGCACTGAGCCTCAACCCACCCATGCAAGCCCCCTTTCCATCCCCACCAACAGTTTGCCTCCCAATGACCGTGATCTGACGTAACCTCCCCATTGGAAGACCCATCACAAGACTTTCACTAATGACCCACACCTGACCCATCACACGAGCCTCACTTGACACACCAACACCTGAAGCCCTTATAAACAGAAGAACATGGACATCCCCTAAACTCAGTGGTGGGATTCAGCCAGTTCACACCAGTTTGGTCGAACTGGTAGCTAAATCTTTCTGCATTCGGAGAACTGGCTGGCTTCCAGAAGTCCTGTCTAGGCCTCGGAGGCCTGGAGGAGGCCTCTCAGGCCTAGAACGGCCCACCAGAAGTGCATGGATACCACTTCTGGAAGTCTTTCCTAGGCCTGAGAGGCCTCCCAGGCCTAGAACGGCCCACCAGAAGTGCATGGGTACCACTTTCAGAAGTCTGTTCTAGGCCTTGTAGGCCCAGGCCTGCATTGAATAAGAGAACTGGTTGTTCAGGTATTTGAATTCCACCACTGCCTAAACTCCTCTGAAGATGTTACCCAGCCTGGCAACGAAGTGTTCGGACACCAACCCACAAGCTCGTAGAATGAACATCCACCCTCACAGACAGATTTAGCCATCTCTGTAGCTTGGCCATGCTGGAAAAGAGAATGTTATGGAGAAATAGCGTCGAAGCTAGGTCATACTAAACTATTTTCAGAGAGTGTGGTTAGCATTAGGCAAGCTTTTTTTGAAATATTTTTGCACTCTCATTCTAAAAATGGGGAATGTCACTGGTTACCTCATCTTTCAATGCCATCCACCACAATGTTTTATTTCAGATTTGAATGTGTTGAACCCAAGTTCAATCAGTTCAGGATGTTGTTATGTGTTGAATGCCTCTCTTACGTAATGGTGAAACATGTCCATAAAAAGAACATTCTTGAAATGTTTTCATCGGCATGCTTTTATGCGTTTGCTTGCTAATATCACCTCAAGTCTGGTTCTTTGGGTGTGGTACAGTAGCAGAAAGTAGAAACACCTGAGTTAATTTCAACACAGTAGATACTCTCTTGGCATCCAGGTTTGTCTCGCCTAACCTACAGCCCAGCTTCAGCATCCAGTGTTTGCAAATGTGACCCAGCAGAGCCTCAGACAGGCTAAAATCCATAAATTACTGTGCAGCTAAATGCAGAGTCATCAAATTAAAGCAGACATGTCCAACTTGCGATGTCATGTGATGTCACGCAATGTATCGGGACAGTTTTGCCATTGCCAGCAATGGGGTAGGCGTGGCTTCCGTGTGACGTGTCCGGCCTGCGGGCCGGCAATTTGACACTCCTGAGTTAAAGTTTCTAATCTATAAGGACTTTCTCACATTGGGTCTTCCAAGGAAACCCCATGATCTACCAGGTATTCTGACTCATTAGTTCGTCTGTGTAGAACGCAATCTATCTACTTTATTGTTCTCTGCCTGTAATACAGGAATCTCCCCAGACTGGCAGCTTTTGCATGGGAAAGACCAGAATAGGTTCAAATAGGTTCAGGGGACTCAGAACATCTTAACCCTCTTATGTTTATGAAGTGAGTCTAGGCTAAGTCTAGTTTTACCAACTAGCAGGGGGTTGGATTAGAAGACTCCCAAGGTCCGTTCCAACTCTGTTTTTCTGTTATTCTGTTAACTCGCTCTCTCATGTTGTCCCAGGGAATCAATTTCAATATGCTATTTTCTCCTGCTTCAGGAAAACTTCTTGCTTTTTGCCGACAGCCAGTCAAGAAGCTCTCACACATAGCTGAGTATTAGGTGGAGATGTTTTTAAATACTATAGGTGCGGCATCATTTTCCAGAGCAGTTTTGGGGAACGGAATGAAACCTTGTTCAGCCCAGCTCCCAAATTATTCAAGCAGACGTAAAAAAAAAAAAAAGTACTTCTATAACTGTCTGATTTGGTACAGGAAAGCTACAGACTCCAGTGTATAGTTAGAACTGCAGGAAAAAAAAAACTATTGCAACTAGCCTGCCTTCTACTGAGAATCTGTATATTGCACGGGTCAGAAGGAGCGCTGAGAAAATATCTACAAACCACTCGCATCCTGGACATAAAATCTGTTTCAACTCCTCCCCTCAGGACAGCACTATAGGCATTGCATGCCAAAACAGCCAGATACAAAGACAGCTCCCCCCCCATGCCATCACTCTGCTAAACATCTAATTCCCACAGCATTGTCTTATATCTAAGTATAAGAAGAATTCTCTTCTCTTCTCTTCTCTTCTCTTCTCTTCTCTTCTCTTCTCTTCTCTTCTCTTCTCTTCTCTTCTCTTCTCTTCTCTTCTCTTCTCTTCTCTTCTCTTCTCTTCCCTCCCATTCCATTTTCTCTTTTCTCTTCTTTTTCTCCTCTCCTCTCCTCTCTTCTCTTCTCTTCCCTCCCATTCCATTTTCTCTTTTCTCTTCTCTTCTCTTCTCTTCTCTTCTCTTCTCTTCTCTTCTCTTCTCTTCTCTTCTCTTCTCTTCTCTTCTCTTCTCTTCTCTTCTCTTCTCTTCTCTTCTCTTCTCTTCTCTTCTCTTCTCTTCTCTTCCCTCCCATTCCATTTTCTCTTTTCTCTTCTTTTTCTCCTCTCTTCTCTTCTCTTCTCTTCTCTTCTCTTCTCTTCTCTTCTCTTCTCTTCTCTTCTCTTCTCTTCTCTTCTCTTCTCTTCTCTTCTCTTCTCTTCTCTTCTCTTCTCTTCTCTTCCCTCACATTCCATTTTCTCTTTTCTCTTCTTTTTCTCCTTTCCTCTCTTCTCCTCTCCTCTCTTCTCCTCTCTCCTCTCCTCTCTTCTCTTCTCTTCCTTCCTTCCTTCCCATTCCATTCCATTTTCTCTTTTCTCTTCTTTCTCTCCTCTCCTCTTCTATTCCATTCCATTCCTTGACATTCCTCAACAAAAAATCTGATAGTGCATCACAATTGCTCATAATTTGATTAGCAGTGTTTTGTTGAAGGTGTGGGTCCATAGGCCCTACCCCTTCAGCACCTCCTTATTTATAGATCACAAGAGAGCCGTAGGGTATAAATAGAAAGTTAAAGGTTTCCTTTGTCATCTCTCCTTAGCTATTCCTTGTTAGCGCTTTGTTTTGGAGGTTGCAGATCTGGGGTCCTTTTTTCTTAGCGGTAGATGCACAGAGTGTGTTCTTGGACTATCTTCCTGGCAGGATATCCTTAGTTAGATGCCAGGCTTTGCCTATCCCTCTAATGTATTTTTGGTGGATAAATTCTATTCCACTATACAAACGTCTGTTATATTTATAATAACTGCTTTGGTTAGATTCCTGCCCTCATAAAACTCTCTGAGCACATGCACAGAATGCTTTAACAGCCAAAGCGCTAAAGTTGCTAAAGCTGAGATTTTTTTTCAAAAAATGTTCCTGTGTCTGCCTCAGATGAATTCCTAATAAACAGAGAGATGCTGCTTGATAAGTAAAATATATGCAGCCTGAGAACAATTCATTATATCTTAATCTCCAAACTGGCTTCCCTCGTTTAGTTCCAAATTCTTCAACCTCCAACAACGTTCACAGAAGCAAAACTGAAATTGCAGGGAAAGGATCGGTTTGAAAGAGGCATACAAATCCGAATAAATAAATAAATAAACTGATGGAACTAGCAAATTAAGTGCTTTAATGAAAAAAAAAAAAAGAGGAGTGTGATTTATTGGGTGAGATTTCCAAGGCTTGGAGCGACTTGGCTTGGTCACCTGATAACACTGTTTGCTCTGGGTGTGCAAAGAATCGTTTTTACCGTAGCATTCCCAATTTGCAAATAATGGCTATTAGTGTTATTTATTTAGTTATTATGATGATGATTTATGAAACTGATGGTTTCTCCTTGAATAGGAGAGATGGCAGGTAGAGAATAAGGGGACATCCTTCTTTGTCTCTTGAAGGAGGAAAACGAGAGAGAGAGAGAGAGAGAGAGAGAGAGAGAGAGAGAGAGAGAGAGAGAGAGAGAGAGAGAGAGGAGAGAGAGAGAGAGAGAGAGAGAGAGAGAGAGAGAGAGAGAGAGAGAGAGAGAGAGAGAGAGAGAGAGAGAGAGAGAGAGAGAGAGAGAGATGAGGATAGACAGACAGACAGATAAAAGACATAGTTAGCTACCGGTAGATAGATTGACAGTTAGATAGGTAAATAGATGACAGATGATAGCTAGATAGATGATAGAGATGATAGCTAGATAGCTGGGATAGCTAAATAGCTACATAGATGATAGCTACATGGATGATAACTAGCTAGATGATAGCTAGCTAGCTAGCTAGCTAGATGATAGAGATAGATGATAGATAGATGATAGAGATAGATAGCTAGATGATAGATAGTCAGACTAGATAGATGATATATAGAGATGATAGCTAGATGATATAGATAGATCATAGCTAGATGATAGATGATAGATAGATGATAGATAGTCAGACTATATAGATAATATATAGAGATGATAGATGATAGATAGATAAATAGATAGATAGATAGATGGTAGAGATAGATGATAGAGATAGATAGATGATAATCAGACTAGATAGATGATATATAGAGTTGATATATAGATGATAGATAGATAGATAGATAGATGATAGATAGATAGATAGATAGATAGATAGATAGATAGATAGATAGCCTGCTAGCTAGCTAGCTAGAATATCCAGATTCATAATTACCAATGCAGCAATGATGAGCAAATAATTCCCAACACTCATTGCTAGCATCTGCAGGAAACCTTCTCTGAGTGGCCCATGTTGATAAAGAGCCATGGAGATCAAAGGTGGGTAATGACTGAAGATGACTCTTGGGGCAGAGCTGAGATAAAAAGCTGAAGGAAATCTTATCCAGCTGCTTCCTTTCTACAGCTACAATCTGTCTCAACCCTCTTCCTGTTCTCAGCTCCCGCCCTTTCCACATCACATGCACTGTTCCACTGGTCCAAATACAGGATACTCGCAATCATTTCATGCTTATCTTTCAGGCACTATCTTGAAACACAGCCATCTGTAGATGATATTGCTGACTTGTTGAGTATGGAGTGTATCATTTAGAGCAGACAGATAAATCTCTTCATTCCCCATTTACGCTTTCTGCTGCCTGTGATTCTTCTTCCAAAGCACCTGTAGGGTGGATATTGTTCATACTCTCTAATTGCATTACAAAAGTACACTGTGCTATTGTGTTCAATTATTGATATGGCCAAAACCATGTCTTCAAAGCAGTCCGTATATTTTCTTAATTATTGGTCTGTCTCTGCCCTTCAGCTACCATGTAACCTAAAATGACACCTCAGCTTAGTATCTAATCATGATAAAAAATAATCCAATATAAGCAGTAAAGATTTGAAGGCAACTCTACACATTACACATACTACATGGAATATATGGTGTCTGCCTAACTTGTCTCTGGTTTGTAGACCTGGCAAATATATCTTTTTTACTGAGTCTTTGTGTAAGCATCCCACCACAAATTCTCATGTTATGGATACCTATATGTTCTGTTCTCTACCTTAGAGGCATTGGACAATTTGGTTGATTGGAGATGCACCATGTTTCTACATGCTTGCTGCCATAATTCACAAGCAACTATTGTCCTGGTTCCAACAGATGAAACTCTTCAAAGAACTTTGAGACATTGTTTATCTTAAAGAATCTTTATTTGAGAAGCATAACATCGGCACTAACGCAATCGAAGCCCAAAACTGGATTCCCCTCCCCTGAGCACATTGTATCAAAGCACAATTCCCTCCTCCAATTAACAGTCATAAATCACATTCTCCAATTAGTTTGAAATGCAGGCTTTCCCTCCAGTTCTCCAGCCTGGCCAATTCTTATCATCTCTTATTTCAATAACCTTGGTTCTCACACTAGGTTCAGCATTATTATGTCTAGCTAAACTCTCATGCGCATTCCTCCCCCCCAGCATCATCTAACTCTAACTCTAACTCTAACTCTAAGAGTAAAACATAAGAAGAAAAGGGTTGCATCTCCATCTATTGTCAAAGCAAAAACATCCGATGTTAGCAGCACTGACAACTATATCACAAAGGCAGTGCTGATAGTTTTTGTCTTGGCAAAGGCCACTTCAACTAAATTTTCAAAATGTGAATAACAACCCATCACCTAAATCTGTCTTGCTACACTATACCCTCTGTTCAGATCAGATTTATTTCTGGAACCCACCGAGGAAAATAATAAATCTATTTTTCATTGTTTTAGCCAGCTGTCCCACCAACATAAGAAAATGGGAACAGTCTGACTTTGGCGGACGGTTCATTTTTGTGCTTTCCACAATGTTAATGGACCTTGGAAGGGGCAAAGAGCCATGAAGTAGCATTTAAAACCACTTAACTCAGAGTCTTATTCTAGTTCCAGTTACTTGAAATGGAATGGCTAGTACAGTTGGAAACATCTCTTTTTGAAGACCCTAGCTGGCTGCTTAATTTTCACAGGTAGCAAAAGAGCGGTGAAACCTTTGGGTAACAAGAAGGTTTTTTTTTTTTTTTTTTAGCCAGTCTTATTTTATTCCGGGATTTCAAACTGTGCAAAGACTTCACCTATCCTTAAGTGCGCCATGTTAAATAGAAGTTTAGGCCCTGATGTTCCTCATGCACTTTTAAGGGAAAAAAAATGAAACTATTTGCATTAAAATGATTTTTAGTTAAGACAGCTCAGAAGAATATCCTTGAGACTCTGGATACAGTGCACCCAGATCTCCGGATCTAAGTTAGAAAACTACAGGTAGTTCTCGATGGCCAAAAAAGCCAACACAGTGCTGGGCTGCATTAACAGACGGATAGAATCAAGACCACATGAAGTGTTAGTACCACTTTACAAGGCCTTGGTAAGGCCACACTTGGAATACGGCATCCAGTTTTGGTCACCGCGATGTAAAAAAGATGTTGAGACTCTAGAAAGAGTACAGAGAAGAGCAACAAAGAGGATTAGGGGACATACAAGGAACGGTTGCTGGAATTGGATATGTCTAGTTTAATGAAGAGAAGGACGAGGGGGGACATGATAGCAGCGTTCCAATATCTCAGGGGCTGCTCCAAAGAAGAGGTAGTCAAGCTATTCCCCAAAGCACCTGAAGGCAGGAGAAGAAGCAACAGATGGAAACTCATCAAGGAGAGAAGCAACCTAGAACTAAGGAGAAACTTCCTGACAGTGAGAACAATTAACCAGTGGAACAACCTGCCTCCAGAAGCGGTGAATGCTCCTACACTGGAAGTTTTTAAGAAGAGACTGGACAGCCATTTGTCTGAAATGGTATAGGGTTTCCTCCCTGAGCAGGGGGCTGGACTAGATGACCTCCAAGGTCCCTTCCAACTTTGTTATTATTATTATTATTATTATTATTATTATTGTTATTGTTATTGTTATTGTTATTGCTATTGCTATTGCTATTGCTATTGCTATTGCTATTGTTATTGTTATTATTATTATTATTATTATTATTATTATTATTATTAATTGAGCTCAATACTTCTGTGTCTAAGCAAAACGTTTGTTAAGAGAGTTTTTGCCCAATTTTTCTGCCACCGTTGCTAAACGAATCCCTGAAGTCATTAAGTTGGTAACCCGATTGTTACGTGAAGCTGGCTTCCCCCATTGACTTTGCTTGTCAGAAAGTCGCAGAAGGGCATGACGTGATCCAGGGGCACTGCAACCGTTATAAGTACATGCCAGTGGCCAAGCGTCTGAATTTCTAATCATGTGACCATGGGCTATGTGTGTGCTGCAATGTTCACAAGTGTGAAAAATGGCCACAAGTCACTTTTTCCCCCCCCTCCAGCGCTGTTGTCCCTTTGAATGGTGACTACTCAACTAGTCAAACTGAGGAGTTCTGGAATGCCTCCCTTGAATCAAGCTAACGTTACGCGTATTGTCCGCTTGGCAGAAGAATGGAAGCGGTAGGTGATTGTCTCCTTCCAAATTTTTTTTTTTTTGTTCTTTCAATTTTCTGATCTAACTTGCAATTCTTAGTCGTCTCTCATTCAAGTTCTAGCCCAGTGTTTCTCAACCTTGACAATTTTAAGGCATGTGGACTTCAACTCCCAGAATTCCACAGCCAGCATTGCTGGCTGTGGAATTCTGGGAGTTGAAGTCCACATGCCTTAAAATTGTCAAGGTTGAGAAACACTGTTTAAAAAATCTAGCCGGATCTGAGATTTTTCTGCTTAAGCTTTTCTAAGACCAACAGAGGTCAGTTAGATGGGGCCACCTGCTGAAGATACATTAGAATTGCAGCTGCTCTTCCATATTAATCATCTTAGAAATATTTGAGGGGCTCCTACAAAGACGGAGGGTGTGTGTGTCAAACTATTTTCCAAAGGACCAAAAGGCGAGACAAGAAACAATGGTTAGAAACTAACCAAGGAGAGAAGCAACCTAGAACTTAGGAGAAATTTCCTAATGGTGAGAACAATCAACCAGAAGTCGTGGGGTGCTCAATCACTGGACCTTTTAAGAAGAGACTAAGCCACCTGTCTGATGGTCTAATGGTCTAGGGTCTCCTGTTGCAGCAGGGGGTTGGACTAGATGACCTCCAAGGTCCCTTCCAACTCTACTATTCTATGTTCTATCTTTCTAACCAGTTGAGATTGAACACATTTGAGCAAAGAGGCAACGTCTTCCATGTCAAACTTGGAGAACTTGTTTGCAATGGTAAGGGGCCTCCTGCCTGAACAGGGGATTGGACTAGATGACCTCCAAGGTCCCTTCCAACTCTACTATTCTATGTTCTATCTTTCTAACCAGTTGAGATTGAACACATTTGAGCAAAGAGGCAATGTCTTCCATGTCAAACTTGGAGAACTTGTTTGCAATGGTAAGGGGCCTCCTGCCTGAACAGGGGATTGGACTAGATGACCTCTAAGGTCCCTTCCAACTTTATTATTCTATGTTCTATCTATGTCCTCTCTTTCTAACCAATTGAGATCCGAGCAAATGTTTCTTTGTAAATCCATTCACAACTATCCAAAAGTTAATTCCCATTTTTTTGGGGGGGGGGAGAAAGTATTATTTGAGCCCCGATGTGGTTTCCTGACCATTGAAAAACGAATTCTTGTGCTAGATTCATATTTTTAGTAATTATTATGCACTCCTTTTAACCGTAGTCTTATCTTCCATTCCTGCCATTTTCTAAAACAACTCTTTTTTTTCCTCTTGAAACTCGAGTATCAGGTGAGCTCATATTTGATGAATACATATGTACGCACTGTGAATTCTTTGCTCTAGCGTCAGCTGGTTATTACAAAAACAAAGAGAATCATAAGGCTTGTACCATTCTGTTGGTAGACTACGGTGGAATAATTCAAAGAGAGCGAGTTTTAATAAAACTCTGCTTTTGGAAAAAAACAGAAATCGGGACCCAATTAATGCAAACCTTTATTACAATCACTGGATTTTTTTTTCAGACCATGTTAAGCGGCAGTTTTGATGAGCATACTTAATAAAAGTTGCTGTTGTGGGTTGAAATAATGAATGTTTTCAAAAGTAGCTTAATGGAAGCTCTTAAGAAAGAGATGAAGGTAGATGTCAATGCTGCAAATACTGTATATTCTTGCTTTGACAATATGCAGAACTGTCTGGTATTTTTGGGGTTAATACAGAGCTTAGAGAGTGGGGATAAAGCCCAGGAAAGAAAAAGGAAGAAAACCTTTGACCTTCACACTAATTGGATAATGTGATATATGACGGCTAGTTTAGGGAGGGAACATGCTGATAATTTAACTGCTCAGAGGACTGATTTAAGGATTAAGATTTAGAGTTGAAAATTTGTGATTATTAGAATATATATGTTAAACAGAGTAAGAATGTATTTTCTTGAATAATATGTTTATTTGTATGAAAATTATTTCGCAATGGAATGAGAATAAGAATATGAAAGAGGCTTTTAGAAACTCCGATAGCTTTAACAACTAATTGAGTGTGTTAAGTTAGTAAGATGATGTTTTGTGTAATAATAGGTGTGTTCTTTTTTTTAGATATGATAATTATTTGAATGAGATTTAAATGCTACTTGAAGTAATAAGAGAGATCTGTCATAAAATCAATGGTTTATGAGATTATGAATTAGAATATATCTGGATTAGTATTTTAAAAGGGATACCCAAAGTGATAATACATTTATCTAAGGTTAAATTGGACTATGGTAATTGTAAATTATTTTATTTTATTTTTAACCAACAAAACAAAACAAAGCAAAACATAACACACACACAGACACAGTATATACTCCCCCCCCTTTTAACAGCGATTACGTAATGGTAATCTTCTATTATTTACATTTCCACCCCCCTTATTCTTCTTTAGAATATTTGTCCTTATTGCCCCGTTGTTTCTTATTTACATTTTTCTTCCTTCATATTCTACTTCTTACTAAGAATAATTCATATTATTATTATTATTATACATTATTATACAAGTAATTGTAAATTAATAAAGCTCAAAACAGGATTAGGATTTATAGATATGTAATGTGGAAATGGATTATGTTAAATAGGTTATATCATTTGAGGGAAATAGAGAGGGAACATTTAATGTATTTACTTGAGCTATTATATGATTTTGTTTTTGGATGATTGACCACCTAACCACCATGGAGTGTCTTGAGCATTCTGTTGTAAAAGTTAAAAAACCAATAAAATTTGTTATATATATAAAAAAGAAGATCTTGCTAATAAGTTTGGGGTCAAAATACATTTGATGTTTAGCTCTAGAACTTGGCTTATATTTGTGCTATTAGATATATTGTAGCTACACTAACGTTAACATCTCTTTCTCCCAATGTTTTGCCTTTCTCCTCTTTTCTAACTCTCCATCCTTCTTGACAAATCATGTTCAATCCTGATGTGGGTTTGTGGGTTTCTACAGTCGTATGTTGTATAAAATGGAGGCCAATTTAGGATTTATTCAGCATATCTAGGATTGCTTCAAGGCATCATAGGTAAGCAAATCAACTCAGTATTATGAGCGAGCTTAATCCTACAGCATGTGTATTGCTTAACATCATCCTTTCAGCCTTCTAATCGAAAATCTACACCTACCTTAACAGAAATGAACATAGAACAATGAAATATTTAGCTTTTACACGGTGATTTGCTAAGGCTCCTGGCCAGTGGTGGGTTTCAGCCAGTTTGCACCACTTCGGCAGAACCGGTAGCTAATTTTTTGTTGCCCGGGCCCAGAACGGACTTCTGGAAGTGGCATCCACACAGAGAACCGGCTATTCACATATTTGAATCCCACCACCGCTCCTGGCTCAACCATTGAGAGCATCGATGGATTAGAAGGATCTGAATTCTGATTTTGCATTCCTTTTGCTACAAAACATTGGAAAAGCATGCTAGTTTTCGGGCTAACCTACCTTAAAAGGCAGTTGTGAATCTAAGTGAGGTAGCTCTTTGGATGGTGCCCTGAATTCGTTGGAAGGAAGCTGCAGTGGAAATGTGTCCTTTCCCCCCCACACACACACAAAAACCAGGGAAACAGAGAATCTGTGGTGATTCTGGAAAAGGACGTGTCTCGATGCTTCATATTCCTTGTTGTTTGCAGTTTCCATGGTGATCCTGGGGCTGCCTAGTGATATTAAACAATGCTGCATCGCGCTGCGATGGCAAAAGGTATGTTCCTGGAGTTTTTCAGCTTGGTATTCATTCCCTGGCAGTAATTTTGGGGGAAATCTGGCTGAGTTTTGCTTGAAAATAAACCGTAAGCCCAACTCAGGTCTAGCCACAGTCACACATAAGGTGTGGGCATAGCTTCTTAAAAACTTTCAGTCATGGAGCAACCACAACTTCTGAAGGAAAATCATTCCACTGTTTAATTGTTCTCACTGTCAGGAAGTTTCTCCTTAGTTCTAGATTTTATTCCCTCCTTGATTAGTTTCCATCTGTTGCTTCTTGTCGTGCCTTCTAGTGCTTTGGAGGATAGCTTGACCCCCTTCTTCTTTGTGGCAGCCCTTCAAATATTGAAAGACTGCTATCATTTCCCCCCTACTCCTCCTTTTCACTAGACTAGACGTACCCAATTCCAGCAACCGTTCCTTATATGTTTTAGCCTCCAGTCCCCTGATCGTTTTTGTTGCTCTTTTCTGCACTCAGAGAATCATTTGGATCCGCTGTCCTGATCTCTACTCTGCAATAGATTCAGCTGAATGTTTTGCAGATTTGACATTTCACAAGGTGCCCTGCCTGAATCATCTTCCAGCTACACGTCTAGTTTGGCTGAATACCAAATCTCGTTATTCTCCCCAGAGAAGCCTTTGTTTTCAGAAATCTGTCTTGTTTGTTTTATTCCCATATCCAGCTAGGTAACAAATCAGCTGAGCAGACGTAAGAAAAGTTCTTGAGGATGAGAGGGGTTTATGCACAGAGAGACCAAAGTGATGTCTCTGAATTCTGCTTGCTGGCTTGAAAAGTTCCATGCCAGAAGTGGACCGGGGGGATAGCAGCATTTAAAGAATCCTAGTTCTGCTTCTACTTTCTGAGAGAGGATAAAATGTTGAGCTCCTTTTTGTCAGCTCTAATTGCAGAAAGGACATCAGTACCTTTGTGCTGTCTATATACCTCTACACAGAACAACACCCCTTCTCTCTGTCTCAGGTCTATGACAATTCGCCAAAGCCAATTCGCCATGACCAACTCATCACTGCCACCTTGCCATGGCCAAATTGCCGTGGTCAGCTTGCCATAGCCAGCTCGTCACAGGAGAAGAGTTACATTAATGTCAAAGAAATGGTGGGATAGAATCATTAAAGAAAGGATGGAAAAGGAGGGACAGAATGAAACATGAATGACAAAAATTAAAATACTTTATTTGCTTTAAATAATTGAATTATTAAATTGTCTCACAGTGAGTTGACCATGGCAAGTTGGCCATGAGGAGTTGTCCCATGGCGAGTTGGGCATGGCGAGTTGGCCATGATGAGTTGGCCATATGATGAGTTGGGCATGGCAAGTTGGCCGTGATGTTGGCCATGATGAATTGGCCATAGCAAGTTGGCCATGATGGGTTGGCCATGAAGAGTTGGCCATGGCGAGTTGGCCATGATGAATTGGCCATGATGAGTTGGCCATGATGAGTTGGCCATGGCAAGTTGACTGTGACAAGTTGGCCATGATGAGTTGGCTGTGGAGAATTATCTCATTCCACTCTGTCTCTGTATCTCTTTGTATCTGTCTATATCTGTCTATTTGTCTAGTTCTCAACTTACAATATTCATTTAGCCGTTATTCAAAAGTACAATAGCACTGAAAAAAATGACCTATGATCAGTCTTTGTACTTAGTTGGACAAAGTTTGTACAACGCTTGTACTGTTGCAGCATCCCCATGGTCACATTATCAAAATACTTGGCAACTGGCATATTATTTCCAATGTTTGCAGAGTCCTGGGCTAATGTGATATACAGTATATATAATTTTTATGGAATATTTTTCCTTCTACTCCATCTAAGAAATAAGAAGCAACTCAGATTGATGTTGATTCAAAGAAATATAGCTGGGTCTCCTTAATTTACTCTGAAGTAAGCTTCACCCAACATTTTTTTTTAAAAAAAAAATCAATTATTTGTGTTTTGCCTCTTGGCTCCAGAAAGGGGAAAACGACAGAGCAGAGTCTGCCTGTCAAAGGAAGAATAATTGGTTCCTGTTAAAAATGTATCTTGCAATCTGCTGCCTCCTTCTGTTTATTATCTCCCTCCATGAGCATCTGGGCAGTTTCTGGGGAAGTCCTACAGTTTTTCAACTATCAGCATTTAAGCTCCAGAGCTGCGAACAATTCTTGCTTTTGAAATCATCATTAGGAATTTGTGCTAACAGAAAAATGTCTATGGAAAATCTCAGTCATCCAGGTGATAGCTACCCCAAAGTCCACATTTTGGACAGAGAGGACCCTTGGTTTGAAAGAGGGGTCAAAGAGGTCATCTGTGTCAAAATTGAATAGCCCTCTCTCAATAGAGGGGGAGGGATATTCTATTCTATTCTATTCTATTCTATTCTATTCTATTCTATTCTATTCTATTCTATTCTATTCTATTCTATTCTATTCTATTCTTATCATTACTATTCTATTCTATTCTATTCTATTCTATTCTATTCTATTCTATTCTATTCTATTCTATTCTATTCTATTCTATTCTATTCTATTCTATTCCATTCCACTCCACTCCACTCCACTCCACTCTACTCTACTCTACTCTACTCTACTCTATTTTCTATTCTATTCTATTCTATTCTATTCTATTCTATTCTATTCTATTCTATTCTATTCTATTCTATTCTATTCTATTCTATTCTATTCTTCTTATCATTACTATTCTATTCTATTCTATTCTATTCTATTCTATTCTATTCTATTCTATTCTATTCTATTCTATTCTATTCTATTCTATTCTATTCCTTGTAAGATGTTATGACAAGGGCCTCAGTTTGAATGACAATTATGTCGAAAAGTCATGTCATGTTATAGTTTTCTAATAAAAGTTCCGTGTCTGTGAGTGTCTGCCATGGATAACCAAATGGAGGTTTATTTCCAAATTGCCCTTGTATTTACTAGTGAGCACAGTGCAGAAGAGAGAAACCAAATATGCCTAAAATATAAACCTGCTGTCATGGGAACAGGGAAGACAGAGGGATCTCTGGAAGGAATAGCTTGTCGAAATGAAAACACATCGCTCAAAGAAGCCTAATGAAAGACGATGTGCACATTATTAATTCTTTAAAAATAACCTACAGGGTTCCCCCACCACCACCACATCACTTTAAACATTCTAACAGCAGCACTGCACTACTGCCTGTGAATACACAAATGGCATGCTGATTTATCTTTAAAAAATAAATAAATAAAAGGTAAGGACCATTTTGAGTCAAGTTTAACTCCTTGTGACTACAGCCCAAGGACACAGCTCAGTTGTTTCCTTGGTTACAAGGCCTTTTCTGGCCTTTCCTGATGCTCACCCAACTTGCTGGGCTCTTTCAAGACGAGCCACAGTTTGGTGAGGTGCTTAGTAAGCAAGTAAAGTTAGATGCTGGATTTCGGCTGGTTTAATTGTTTTGCTGAATGAAGTACAGGCTGCAGTTGCTGTTGACCTCCGACTGACCTGACTAAACCCCCTAGGAAAGTACTTGAAGATGGTAGGAGGCTGGTAGCCTTTGAGGTAGTTCAGGTCAAGATTTCGGGGACACAAAAGAATCTATCTATCTATCTATCTATCTATCTATCTATCTATCTATCTATCTATCTATCTATCTATCTATCTATCTATCTATCTTCTATCTATCTTCTATCTATCTATCTATCTATCTATCTATCTATCTATCTATCTATCTTCTATCTTCTATCTTCTATCTATCTATCTATCTATCTATCTTCTATCTTCTATCTATCTATCTATCTATCTATCTATCTATCTATCTATCTATCTATCTATCTATCTATCTATCTATCTGTCTTTCTATCTATCCATCTATTTATCCATCTATCCATCAAGAGAGTTGATATCTCTCTATCGATAAATCAGTGAAGAGACTCCTCTCTGTCTCTGCTATCATCTCTATCTGTCTGTCTATCTGTCCATCTATTCATCTATCCATTTATCCATCAAGAGACTTTATATCACTCTATCAATAAATCAGTGAAAAGACATCTGTCTGTCTACCTGCCTGCCTGACTATTCGTATCTCTCTCTCCCTCTATTCATCCATCCACTCATCTATCCAGCAAGAGACTTTATATCACTCTATCAATAAATCAGTGAAAAGATATCTGTCTGTCTACCTGCCTGCCTGTCTATTTCTATCTATCTATCTATCTATCTATCTATCTATCTATCTATCTATCTATCTATCTATCTATCTATCTATCTATCTATCTATCTATGAGAGCACAGTTGCTCACATGTTTAGGATGTTCAGTTGACAAGCAGAAAACCCACGTTTGAGACCTGAGTGCCCACCATGGGGTGGGGTGAGTTCTTGTTTTTCACTCCAGCTACTGACAGGGATATGAAACAAACCCCTGTCTGGGTGTCCCCCCCCCCAAGGCAACAGTGTCACTAGCTGATCCTTTCAACCCGGAAGTGCTTCGGAACCTCAGACACAAGTGCAATGCAACCTATCTATCTACTATCTATTACCTACCTACCTACCTACCTACCTACCTACTTGCCATCTTCTACTCAACTTATTGATCTTCTACTCAACTACTTGCCATCTTCTACAACTTATCTTCTACTCAACTCTATAGTCCAGGAAGAATTTTAGTCTCCTCCTTTCTTAGGTAAAACAATACTTTCAGGTCAGTATCACATCATCCAACCCAGATGAAAGATGCTTGTTTAGGCTCAGCTCAGCAGCATTTAGCACAATTTCTCCAGGACTTAAAGCAAACAAAGAAAACAGCTCTGGGCTACTGATATAAATCTCTTCCTGCATTCCTTTTTTTCAGAACTCTCTCTTCATCGTGGTCCACTTCAGGCTGCTAAGCACAGCCTCAAGAATAAAAAAAAATTACAGTAGAATTCCCCAGTGGGGAAAAATCACCCAAATCTTGCATCGAGAATTCCTGTTGAAAAAGAGCTAAGCTAGTTCTCCTTTTGCAATATGATCAGTACCGCCAATTTGCACGTATGGGTTACAAAACCCTGTCAGTGATCAACTGCCTGGCAGAATTTCCTTTAAATTGAGAACGTACTTACAATCCTTAGAAAGCAGCTTCGGTCTGAGGTCCAAACTACAGGACAGTCAGCAGCTGAGCTGACGTAGGGAAGGTGCCTCCCAAGCAAAAATGGTCATAACTGCAGACCTCTTGCAAATCCCTTTTATTTAGTCCCCTCCCTCATCAATCAGTTGGCTCAGCTGCCTTATGGGATGCATGACCTGACACACAGTAACCCACCAGGCTTAGTCAAGCCTCCCACACCCACTCAGTCATATCTAAGACGCCTACTTGATGTGGCATCACAAGAAGCCAATGTTCATTTTCCCACTCTTCTTTTTTTGTAATAAAATACAGCATTTTTTTTCTTTTTTCTTTTCTTTTCAGAATAAACTATGCAGTGGAAGTTAAAAATCTGCCTAAAGCAAACTGTGACTTATTTGCAGTGCTTGGTGATACGGACCCTTGAACAGATCCTGTTTGAAATGACCACAAGAGAACCACACGTTTTGGCTTGATCCCAGTTTAACCCTAACCTTTCGTGCAGCAAAGCAAAAGCAATAGCAATACCCACCTAGCCTTATATGCCGCTTCGTTGTGTTTTACAGCCCTCTCTAAGTGGTTTGCAGAGTCAGCCTCTGGCCCCCACCAATCTGGGTCCTCGTTTTACCAACCTCGGAAGGATGGAAGGCGGAGTGAACCTTTAGCCAGTCAGGATCGTACTCCTGGCAGTGAGCAGAGACAGTCTGCAATCCTGCATTCTAACTACCGGTACTACACCATCAGAGAAGGAAGGAAGGAAGGAAGGAAGGAAGGAAGGAAGGAAGGAAGGAAGGAAGGAAGGAAGGAAGGAAGGAAGGAAGGAAGGAAGGACTTTCCCTACAGAATGCCATCCTACTAATCCCCTCCCTCTCCCCTGGGTTCACCAACAGGGGACTGTCAATCATGCAATTTGAAGTTCTGAATATTTTGAAGGCATCCTGTTAGGAAAGAGTAGTCTGTGCATGTCCTTTTCTCCTTCTCTGAAATTTACTGTACTCTAGTTTGACCTATGGGAAGGAAGGAAGGAAGGAAGGGAGGGAGGAAGGAAGGAAAGGAAGGAAGGAAGGAAGGAAGGAAGGAAAGGGAAGGAAGGAAGGAAGGAAGGAAGGAAGGAAGGAAGGAAGGAAGGCCCCTGGTGACCCAGTGGTTAGAATGTAGTATTGCAGGCTGACTCTGCCAACAGTCAGGAAGTTCAATCCTGACGAGCTCAAGGTTGACTCAGCCTTCCATCCTTCCATCCTGGTAAAATGAGGACCCAGATTATTGGGGGAAATACAACTATACTGACTCTGCCAACTGCTTCGAGAGGGATGTAAAACACCATGAAGTGGTATATAAGTCTAAGTGCTATTGCTAATTCAGAAGGAAGGGAGGGAGGGAGGGAGGGAGGGAGGAAGGAAGGAAGGAAGGAAGGAAGGAAGGAAGGAAGGAAGGAAGGCCCTGCGGGATGTAAAGCAGAGTGAAGCGGTATATAAGTCTAAGTGCTCTTGCTAGATCCCTCATAAAGGAGGAGGACATGGTTCTGAATTCCTGCCGCTTTACAGGCTGAGTCTCTGCCACTCTAGGCATATAAATACATCAGACACAATACTTTCCAACAAGGTGACTTGTACATTTAATAGCAGTGCATGGAATCCTTGAAGTATGACTGTAATGGAGTCACAAGTTATACTGGTTGTAAAATGCATCCATCACGTGGACAACCTGATTTTATGATCTATTTTTTTTTGCTGTGGCCATTAAGCAAATCACTTAGCCATTAAGTGACTCTGCTGTCATTAAGCAAAACATTGGAGCTGTTAAGCAAACCCATTGTTTGCTATGGGGCATTTTCTCCCCCCCCCAAAAAAACGGAAGTAAACCCGCTTTTGCCAAAAGCACAAACCCTGATCATGTGACCATGGGATGCTGCAAACAGGGGTCATGTGACTATATGGGGGGGGCAGGCCATCTGACTTTTGGAACCAGGTCGTAAGTACCTTTCAGGAGATCCGTCATAACTCTGAATGCCAAGCAACAGTCGTAAGTCAAGGATTATCTTTTATATAGATTTTATTAGTTTTTATAGGGTTAGGGATAAGGTGGGGTCGGGATTAGAGTTGGGATTTGGGTTAGGGTTGGGGTTGGGTTTTTTCCAAATAACATTTTCAATATTTAGCAAACAGCATAATGTCTGGGTTCATGTATTTAACTAACAACAATAGACAATACTTCATTATCATAAACAATATGTTAATTCATCACCCAATAGCCTTCTTCTTGGTAATATATATTCAGAATTACGTATCATGTTCTTTCTCTCTGGCTCGTTTTTTCTAGCCATGGATAGAAATTATCCCATGTTCTAAAGTACACCGAGTCTTCTTTCTCTTTAATCTTTAAAGTCAATCTATCCATTTCTGCACACTCTAAAATTTTCTTAATTAGTACTTCTTCAGCTGGTACGTTTTCATTTTTCCAAAATGAAAACCCTTGCTGCTGTTAATATGCATAGTATTAGATATCTGCAGTCTTTCTCATAATGAGCTCCTATTATTCCTAACAAAAATAGTTCTGGTTTAAAGTCTATTTGTTTTTTAGTCATTTTCTCCAACCATAAGTGTATTTTGACCCCAAATCTTTTTTGCTTTGGGGCATGTCCACCAGATACGATAAGTCAAGGATTATCTACTACTAACAGCAAGAATTGGGTTCTACGGTTGCAAACGTAGCTGAATTCATTTGGATTAAATTTTATGTTCCAACCACTGCCTCTTTCATTCTCTACCTCTTGTAGAACAAAATGCCAGGATAGCACAACATCTTGAGGCTGCCGTGTGCGGTCTATCACAAAGTGTGCATTCACTTGAAAGCACAGTGCCTACAGTCACACCGGAATTCATTCTGCGAGCGAGATTGGTTGAGTCTAACCATCAACTTAGATTCTGTCTTAAGAAATTAATTTGCTCTTCCGGCTGACTGAACTGTGTCACTGGTGCAATCATTGCTACAAACATCATCAGGCAAGTTCAATCAATCAATCAATCAATCAATCAATCAATCAATCAAAGTTAGCAATTTTCTAAGAAGTTAGGACTACCTGAATATGTTAGCTTGGGTTTTCCAGGGTGGGCATTTTAAATCGGAATACATTTCCTTCGCCCAAATATGTCCCTACAAATAACTGCCTGTAAAATTAAAAAGTTGCTCTAGAGCAGTGTTCCTCAACCTTGACAATTTTAAGGCATGTGGACTTCAACTCCCAGAATTCCACAGCCAGCATTTCTGGCTGTGGAATTCTGGGAGTTGAAGTCCACATGCCTTAAAATTGTCAAGGTTGAGAAACACTGCTCTAGAGAATATAAGTGATGAATATAGAGTATATACGAAAGAATCTGTAAATGAATACACAACCAATTACCAAGGAGAAGAAAGAACTGCAGAAAGAATTAATGTCTGTTTGAAAAAGCTATGGGTTAATCAGCTGTTGCTTTTCATGTTCCAGGAACAAAAAAAGAAAGATGAGATTTATAATTATAAATCCTTACCTGAGACTTAAGCCTTCAGCAATCCCAATAAAGCATCTCTGGGTTTTTTTAAACCAGGTCTGTTCGTTTTTAGCTGCGATTAGACTAATGCGCTATGTAGGAATCATAATGATGTTTTTGTGTATATTTAGGTTGTCGCGTGGGTTTTGCCCGAGAGTCAGGAAACCATGACATCGACAGATTTCCCCTACGTAGGGCTCATGTGATACAACTGGTGGCTAGGAGGATCTTTGGACTTCACACTTTCTGGGTTCTGAGATGACTCAACATTTCCTTTTTAGTTCTTTCTTTTTCATTTTCTGGCTGGAAGAGACCACAAAGGTCTTCTAGTCCAAGGCAGGAGACCTTATACCATCCCAGTCAGATGGTTGCCCAGTCTCTTCTTAAAAACCTTCAGTGTTGGAACACCCACAACTCCAGGAAGCAAGTGGTTACACTGATTCATTGTTCTCACGATCAGGAAATTTCTCCTTACTTCTAGGATGGCTCTCTCTTTGAAATGCTTCCACCCATTTAATTTTTGTCCCACTGTCTTTTTCCCTAGTGAATAAGTCAACCTCCTCAGTTCTTCCCTCTGAATCTTCTCTTGAATAGACTAGACATACTTAGGTCCCTCACCGTTTGTCAATTTAGCCTCCAGATCTTTATCATCTTTATCTGCACACTTTCCAGCCTCTCAGCATGGTTTTTTTTAATCATGTGACCAGAAATGCATTCCAAATCAGATCTCACCAACGTGGTGTAAAATGGCACTATCGCTTCTCGCTGTCTTGATGCTATCCCTCTGTTGATGCAGCCTAGGACCGTGTTGGCTTTTTTTTGGCAGCTGCAGCAAAGTTCTGGCTCATATTTAAGGGATGGTCCACTAGGATTCCAAGACCCCTCTCACAGTCACTATTGTCGAGTCAATAGTATTATATACTTGTGCATTTGGTTTTTCCTGCTAAGTTCAGGATCTTAATTTTTCTCACCACTGAAGTGCATCTTGTTGGAAAGGATCCAATGCTCAAGTCTGTCAAGATCCTTCTGGATCTTGAGCTCATTTTCCAAAATATTAGCTATTTCCTCCAATTGGGTGTCTTTTGCAAATGTGATGAGTCAGTCACCCTTCTATCCTCTTGTTTAGATCATTTATGAAGAGGTTGAGGAGTACAGGACCTAAGACCGAACCTTGAGGTACCCCAATGCATACTTCCTTCCATTTAGATGAAGTTCCATTGAGGATTACACAGAGTTTGGTTGATCAGCCAATTGTGAATCCGTCTAGTGGATGGAAATATGGAGTCCCAGCCACATACATAGACTCAAAACAACAAGAAATGAGAGCTAGACAAAAGTACTGGTGCTTACCGACGTCAACTAGAAAGAAACAAACATATCCTGAAAAATAATTTGGCCCCCAAGACTTGAGCTACTGTTTGATGTTGGCTTGATGTCTTTCCAATATTAGGTCCTACTTCTGAATAAGAATCGGTTGTAGAAAAGCAAGAACTTTGAAGACATAGATAGTTGGTGTATGACATCTGAAAAAAGGATATTTATAGGCAGTTTCATCAGCAGTTTTCCGAAGTTTTAAAATGCCCCTTTGGGGGGGAAAGGGGTGTGTGTGTGTGTGTGTATGTAAAAATATTTTTTGGGAGTGCATAGTAGATTTTAACCTTGCTTCAAATTGATGCAACTATTGGTGAGATATCCCAAAGATGTTTTTTTTTTCAAAAGGCAATTGAACTTTGTTTTTCCTTGAAAACATTTGGCTTCTCCTTCAAGAAGCTTCTTCAGAACTGAAGAAGCTTCTGGGATGAGAAGCGAAACATCTTCAAGGAAAAACAAAAGCCACCTTTGAGATAACCATGACCTGGATGCCTGAGAATCTTCACAGACACGTTGGTGGGATGTTTCAGACTTAACACAGTTTCTGCTATCTCAACTATATCAATCCCTACAATACATTTCATTGAATAATCTTATTTTTTTTTGTCCCACTGCAACTTTATCTGTATTATTTTTGTTCTTTCTCCTCCATCTGGGTGAACGGTGTGCCGACAATTCAGCAAACATTTGCTCGTACAGCCACTGGATGCGTTTTAATTATTTTCCCTGATTTACTACCAATTTTAGCTGATAAGAAGGCTGTTTAAATTAGCCATGGTAAAGTTTAATTATTCATTTCATTTCATTTATTGGATTTCTATGCCGCCCTATTCTGGAGAACTCAGGGCGGCTCACAACATAAATAGAAATCACAAGTTAAAATACATATATAAAAACCCCTAAGTTAAAAGAAAAAACAATCATTCCACAAACATACGCACAGACATACACTGGCTAGGGGCAAGATGTTAACTGCCCCAGGCCTGTCGGCAAAGATGTGTCTTGAGCAATTTGCGAAAGGCGGAGAGGGTGGGGGCGATACGGATCTCCGGGGGGAGTTGATTCCAGAGGGCCGGGGCCGCAACAGAGAAGGTCCTTCCCCTAGGCCCCGCCAGGCGACACTGTCTGGCTGACGGGACCTGGAGAAGGCCGACTCTGTGGGCCCTAACCGGCCGCTGGGATTCATGAGGCAGCAGACGGTCCCGTAAGTAACCTGGAAAAGAAGTCAAACTTTTTTTTAAAACTCACCAAAGGCTCTTTGTGTGTGTGTGTGTGTGTGTGTGTGTGTGTGTGTGTGTGTGTGTGTGTGTGTAAATTTACGCCCAATTTTTTTGCACAATGTAAAACCAAACCCCTGGAAAAACCTAACCTGCAGACAAAAGATGAATAACACACCACTTACTTTACAATTCTTTAGAGTAGCATCGCACAATGGTTCTGCCATCCAGACCTTTCCAGCAGGCGGGGGCTTGGAGCTATTTCACTCTGCTCTTTACAACATCAATTTGGTCACCGTCTCCTTTAAAACAAGGGGAGCAGCAAATCAGCATCTCGGGTCTATTGCAACACATCATGTCCAAATCTACCTCAAACCCACAACGGCTCTGTGCGTTACTCTGAAGACAGCAGTTTGCAAAACACAAATCAATGGGTCAGCTGAACGGGCTTTCATGGCCAAGAGACCCGCCTGATAATTCAGAGTCGATTATAATTGGAAGTATTCCATTATAAATTTTGTCTGGCGGTCCTTTCCGTTCCTTCGATGGGCTGGTCAAAATGTCTGCCTATTTTTGTAGTTGGCTCATGGTTTCATCCCGTTAGAAGGCTTACATAACCAGAAAGTTCCAAAAATATCTTCCGAAAGTGTGCCTGTGTCACAATTGTCTTAACCAAAGTATCTATGGGCGGTCCTCGACTTACGAGCACCGGTGGGCCCCCAAGTTTCTGTTGCTAAGCAACACACCTGGTAAGTGAGTTTTGTCACCATTTTAGGACCTTCCTTGCCTCAGTTGCTAAGCCAATCACTGCAGCTGTTAAGTTAGCAACGCGGTTGTGAAGCGAATCTGGATTCCCCATCGACTTTGCTTGTCAGAAGGTGGCAAAAGGGGAATCACGTGACCCAGGGACACTGCAACTGTCCTAAGTCCATGCCAGTTGCCAAGCATTTGAATTTTGATCACGTGACCTAAATGTGAAAAATGGTCTTCGGTCCCCCCCCCCTTTTTTTGCAGCGCTAAATGAATGATTGTAGGTGGAGAATTACCTGTATTGAGATTGAATGGAATTTCTTTATTAATTTAGGGGCTCTAATAGTATTTGCTGCCACCCATTGTGCCTCCGCAGTTGGGTATCCTTTCCACCTTATACAACATGGCAGTTTTCCTCCACCCTATCTAGAATCGAAAATTCTTAAATTTTGCAACGCCTTTCTCCCTAAACTGGAATTGGGAGCACAGGTGATCTCAATCTTGAACCTTGTACTGGCTTTAATAAGCTATCATGAAACCCTGACTAGATCCATTTGGCAGTTGCGGTTTTACAGTAGCTGGGGTGATGATTCTTGTGACAATAATAGGGCCTGTATATTTAGGACCAAGTTTTTTTTAACAAGGTATTTTTAGATTCAAGTATTTTGTGGACAACTATACCTTGTCTCCCACTTTAAGCTACATGCCTCGTCCTTTCCACTCACCAGCAAGGTCCTTGTATAGTGAAGTTGGGTGCAACGACATTAAAAATGTAGCAAGGGCAGTCATTGAGAAAAATCAGGGGGGGTGTCTCTGGGGTGCATTTAAAAAAAATATCAAGAGGGCAACTTCAATGGTGGTGAAAGTATGAGAGCACAACAAATTGATGCGGTAACCCAACAGGAGAACAAGACCCATCTGGGAGACACAGTTTCTCCTTTTCTCCAATCTGGTCTTTCCCAACAGAGCAAATGACAAAACCTCGTCTGTTGTGTGGTTTCCTGCAGGGAGTGACCAAGAGTTGCGTTTTAGGAAATGGAAAAAAAAGAAGTTGCTGCTATTTAAATGAAAGAGTCTAATTTTAAATAAATGGGAAGTTCGCTGAGGAAGTAGATCGGTCTGATACTTTCTTTGTTGTTATTATAAGTTGGGGCTTTCCAAATTTGTAGGAATGCTCTCCTTCTAATCATGAACTCAGGAACCTTCAGTGGCCATTGATGGGTTTTTTTTTCATTGATGCTTATCAGTATTCGCATATTACACAGAGGCAGTCCTTAACAGACAGCTGTCCATTAAACACTTCTGGCCATCGCAAAACATGGCCCTCCCCATCCTCACATGATTGTGATCCACCCTATTGCTTGGCAACCTGTTAACCCCAATCATCTTCAGGCTGATGCTTTCGGCTTCCTAGAAGCATGAAGCCATCCAATCAGAGCACAGCCAAACCCCTAACCAATCAGAACACACCTCCACCCAATCAGAACACAGCCAAGCTCCAGCCAATCAGTTCAAACCCCCATTGGCAGTTAAAAGGAAGAAACAGCTACAATCACACATTGCTCCTAGAAGCACGAAGCCGAAAGCGCCAGCCTGAAGATGACGAATGGGACTTCGTCAAAACGTCGCCAAGACACTTCAAATTCTACGCAGGAGAAAACCCAAATAACCAAATACCTACATACAAACACCCGCGAAAACCTCAGAAAACAAATATATATATATATTATTAATTTTCCAAGGGTTTACATTTGAGTATTTAAAAAGCAACGTGGCGACTGGGTTAATAAATAGTTCAATAACAAAATCTCTCGGGTTACAACATCAGATATTTCTTCTCTTTTTCCCTTAACATTGGCTGTCTCATATTCAAGCTAGTACAGTTCTAATTATATCAACTCAATAAAAACATCACTATTACATTTACCAACAAATTTTTAGCTTATACATATCTTAATTACATTCAGTCTTCATGAACACTCCCTATCCTGTTATTAATTTTTACATAATTTTTAATTTCTCATCGGTATTCCAATTTAACCTTTGATATCCATAATTTTTCAGACTCTGGGTAACCAAAATTTCCCTTATCTCACTTCATAACAAACTACAGGTATAATATCCAAAAATACACATTTTAGCTGTTTAAATGTAATCTTGTTCTATTTCCTAAAAGTTATCGATTTCCCATCATATTAAGTCATCTACTTAATGATGCAATATCCCTTTTAATAAATCAAAACCATTGTGTGTGTGTGTGTGTGTGTGTGTGTGTGTGTGTGTATTTTGCCTGGTTAACCCAAATTTCTGTGGCCGAAGGGTTTTGCCCTTTTTACAACCTTTCGTTCCAAGTTTGTTAAGTGAAAACACTGCAGTTGTTAAGTTAGCAACAAGTTGTGAGATGACTCCGGCTTCCCCATTGAATCGGCTTGTCAGGAGATTGCAAAAGGGGATGGCGTGACCCTGGGGGGGGGATACCGCGGCCGTCATAAATGTGAGTCAGTTGCCAAGCGTCTGAATTTTTATCACGGGACTATGGGGATTGCCGTAAGGGTTGTAAGTGTGAAAAACAGCCATAAGTCACTTTTTTTCACTGCTGTGTAATTTTGAATGGTCACTAAACAAACTACAGTCGGGGACTGTAATGCAAGGATCTGAATCTGAAAAAGTGGAACCTTTCTCTTGGGCCAATACATGAAACTACAGTAGTAATCAAAATTGTGGAAACCTTTTGGGAAAAGTGTACAGCGGAAATGCCACCTTTGGTTAAGTTTCCACCCATTTTTCTTCTAATTTCTTTATAACTGTAGACTTGTTCACTTAATAACACTAGTTTACATCACTTTCTGGGCGACCGGTCAACTCTTTGCACCATGACTTTAATTTTATTATGTTTTACAAGCTCACTCAATGAAAGAACACGAAAAAACCCCAAACAACTTGATAGCGATCACACAACACACTGACCAATGTCCTCCTCTCAGCTTCAATACAGGACATGGATAACTGAATCCTACCGTGATCTGATTGGCTCATGGCCAAAACAGGATGACACCCGATTGGCTCTCTAAACACTCACCCTCATGGGCTACCATCGGATGAAGGCAACCTACATGAGATCAACCTAAGCAAGTTGTGGTTCCTTTTTCTGGTTCTTTGGCTATAGCTTTTCATAGAATACAGTAGAGATAATTGAACAAACTATGTTGCATTATGTTCTTGATTAAATTATCTTTCCATTGATATATAATTTTATGGTACTACTCCCCAAAAAAGAACGGAGTTATTAGCCATCAAACCTCAAAAATACACTTTTCCCAAAAGGTTTCCACAATTTTGGCCACTGCTGTATTGCTACTTAATTATTTCAATGGGAAAATTTTGAAGTTTTTGTTTCATTTTCTTAATCCTGAGAGCAGTTCCTCTTTCTTGAAAGAGATTGCTCAGATCTCTGACAAAATATTGGTTTATTTGCTTGTTCTGGTTTCTTTTTGTTAATGGCCGTAGCAATAAGATTGGGTATTTTTTAAACCAGCCTAAATAGAATAGAAAGAAACTTAAAAAAAAAAATGCATTCAAGAGGGTATGGAAATTCTTTTATGGGATTTCCCAGGGTTACATGGGACTTGTGCACTGTAACCAGGGTTACAAGGATTTGTGCACTGCTGAATAGAACTTTGTTTTTTGATATGATATCAAAAAGATAAACAAAATCTTCCCCTTATCTTCATGGGAAGATTTGATCCCTTTGCTTCATTTTAATAGAAATGGCAGTAGAATTATGCCTGAAAGTACCCCTGTCGTGAGAATACATTGTGTTAGGAGCAAATAAATCCCTATTAATATCTCTCAGGCCTCTCAATGTTTTTTTTTTGTATATCATTTTATGGGTCAATATAAAAGGGGAAAAAATGACATTACAGTAGGTGTATGCTACAGGCCACCCAACCAAACAGAGGAAATAGATGAACTTTTTGCTAGTCAGCTAACTAAGGTATGTAGGAAGCACATCACCATAGTAATCGGGGACTTTAATTACCCTGACATCAACTGGGAGACAAACTCTGTACCAAGTGGAAGATCAAACAGATTCCTTGCAGACCTAGCAGACAATTTTGACTCCCAAAAAGTAGAGAAGGGAACTAGGGGATTAGCCATTTTGGATCTAATTCTCACTAACAGAGATGAAATGATAAAAGGTGTTGTTGAAGCCACAGGAACCTTGGGAGGAAGTGATCATGCAATGTTGGAATTCAACATTATGGAAACACAAGCAATAGAACACAGCCAAACTAGAGTCTTGGACTTCAAGAGAGCTAATTTCAATAAATTTAGAGAGGGCTTAGGAAGGATTCCATGGATGAGAATCCTCAAGGGGAAAACAACTCAAGAAGCTTGGGAAATTTTGAAAAGTGAGATAATAAAAGCCCAGAGGAAAAATAATAGCTCTCAAAAGAAACCAGCATGGCTACATTTATTGAAAGATAAAAAGGACAAGTATAGAAAGTGGAAAGAGGGGCACATAACTAAGTCAGAATATCAATAAATAGCCTGAGCCTGCAAAGATGAAGTGAGGAAAGCTAAGACTCAAAATGAACTAAGGCTTGTGACCAAAGTCAAAAATAACAAAAAAAGCTTCTTTCAACATGTAAAAAACAAGAAAAAAGTGAAGGAAATGATTGGTCCATTAGTGGGTGAAAGTGTCAAGAAGGTGACAAGCAACAGGGAGAAAACAGAACTATTTAACTCGTTTTTTGCATCTGTCTTTACTGTCCTTCCTTCCTTCCTCCCTCCCTCCCTCTTTCTTTCTTTCTTTCTTTCTTTCTTTCTTTCTTTCTTTCTTTCTTTCTTTCTTTCTTTCTTTCTTTCTTTCTTTCTTCCCCCCTCCCTCCCTTCCTTACATCCTACATACATACAATTGGTACACATATACATACATACATACATACATACATACATACATACATACATACATACACACACGCATACAAACATACATATATCCAGAGTCTCATGGTGGGTTATTTGGAGATATTTCAGATGGAAAATTGATAACACACATGGTTTAGGCAAAGTGAACATTTCCCGTGAATATATACTTACAGTAGTATAAACAAACTAGAAGAGCTGGTAGATGGATTGCTTGCAAGTTGGTAAAATAAATAAGATATTTTCTTTATGATATCAGCCAGTATTAGTAGGTTGAAGAGATCTGGATTGGGAAAGGGGCAAAATTTGATTCACATTTGTGGGATGTGTGCAATTTAGCACCTCCCAAAGAAATCTTAAATGACATGTGCAACCATGCCTGGTATCACACATTGCAGCTGAGATCAGGTGGTCAAGCTCAGGAAAAAAAGAGAGGCTGCTGTAAGGGGTTCTGGACAGCTCCTATGTAGGTGTCCATGTGCCCTTCCCAAAAAAGGGCACACAGATGCATACATGACATTTTTTCTGTTCAAATTCAGGTCGTTAAGCAGCTCTACCACTTTGTTTCTGTTATATGCTTATTCCCGCTCTATACATTGTGTGCTGGGAAAAAAAAAAAAAGAGAGAGAGAGAGAGAGAGAGAGAGAGAGAGAGAGAGAGAGAGAGAGAGAGAGAGAGAGAGAGAGAGAGAGAGAGAGAGAGAGAGAGAGAGAGAGAGAGAGACCGAGTGAGTCAGCCAGCAAATATTTAGATCTCAAGAAAGTGGTTTCCCTAGAAACTGTAACCATAGGAAATGCTTTACGAAGTTATCTTTTCTCTCTGCATGCTGACTTTCTCATGTGACATTTGCAGAAATGCGGTGGCAAGCCGATTTGCCAGAATCACACATTCTTTGGAGCTTGATTTTTTTTTTTTTGCACACTTGGCACTCCCTGCTTATGCATTATCCCTTCCCTGAAATGATGTGCTTTTTTTTGTTTTTCTTCAGCAGTTTCTGGGTCTTTTCCGCATATAACAGGACTAGCCTTCCACTGGATGGCTGGGTACTTGCCCTGAGTTTCTGATTTGCAGTTAGCCCTGCCATTGCCATGAAAATGGAGGAGACCCACATATCATATGCGACAGGGAAGGATGAAGGCAAGTCCAAGAAGGGGTTTGATAAAGTAGAGGTCTCAGGATAAAAAAAACAATGGAATAGGAAGAGACCTTCTCTCTCCCAAAAGTCTTAAGCAGTAGGTGAACTGATGTCCTTCAGAGGTCTTGGAATACAACTCTCATGTCCTTCAGGAAGGACAGCCAAAGATCGTGAATGATGGAATTGTAATCTTGAAGGCACCGCATTGCTTACTGCATATTAGAATTGTAGACAGTCTGGCCCAGCAGTTAGTGCTGGAGGTAAACCTGGAAGATTTAAGATTTAAGTCCCCATTCAACCACAGGGCTTAATCATTCTCACTGTAAGGGATGTAGAGTAGAATAGAGTAGAGTAGAGTAGAGTAGAGTAGAATAGAGTAGAGTAGAGTAGAGAATATACTGTAGAATAGAATATAGAATAGAATATAGAATAGAATACAGGGTAGGATAGGATAGGATAGGATAGGATATAGAGAATAGAATAGAATAGAATAGAATAGAATAGAATAGAATAGAATAATGGAATGGAATGGAATGGAATGGAATAGAATAGAATAGAATAGAATAGAATAGAATAGAATAGAATAGAATAGAATAGAATAGAATAGAATAGAATAGAATAGAATAGAATATAGAGTAGAGTATAGAGTATAGAGTATAGAGTATAGAGTATAGAGTATAGAGTATAGAGTATAGAGTATAGAGTATAGAGTATAGAGTATAGAGTATAGAATGGAATGGAATAGAATAAAATAGAATAGAATAGAATAGAATAGAATAGAATAGAATAGAATAGAATAGAATAGAATAGAATAGAATAGAATAGAATAGAACAGAATAGAATAGAATAGAATGAAGAATGGAATAGAATAGAATAGAATAGAATAGAATAGAATAGAATAGAATAGAATAGAATAGAATAGAATAGAATAGAATAGAATAGAATAGAATAGAATAGAATATAGAGTAGAGTATAGAGTATAGAGTATAGAGTATAGAGTATAGAATGGAATGGAATGGAATGAAATAGAATAGAATAGAATAGAATAGAATAGAATAGAATAGAATAGAATAGAATAGAATAGAATAGAATAGAATAGAATAGAATAGAATAGAATAGAATAATGGAATGGAATGGAATGGAATAGAATAGAATAGAATAGAATAGAATAGAATAGAATAGAATAGAATAGAATAGAATAGAATAGAATAGAATAGAATAGAATAGAATGAAGAATGGAATAGAACAGAATAGAATAGAATAGAATAGAATAGAATAGAATAGAATAGAATAGAATAGAATAGAATAGAATAGAATAGAATAGAATAGAATAGAATATAGAGTATAGAGTATAGAGTATAGAGTATAGAGTATAGAGTATAGAGTATAGAGTATAGAGTATAGAGTATAGAGTATAGAGTATAGAGTATAGAGTATAGAGTATAGAGTATAGAATGGAATGGAATGGAATGGAATGGAATAGAATAGAATAGAATAGAATAGAATAGAATAGAATAGAATAGAATAGAATAGAATAGAATAGAATAGAATAGAATAGAATAGAATAGAATAGAATAATGGAATGGAATGGAATGGAATGGAATGGAATGGAATAGAATAGAATAGAATAGAATAGAATAGAATAGAATAGAATAGAATAGAATAGAATAGAATAGAATAGAATAGAATAGAATAGAATAGAATAATGGAATGGAATGGAATGGAATGGAATGGAATGGAATAGAATAGAATAGAATAGAATAGAATAGAATAGAATAGAATAGAATAGAATAGAATAGAATAGAATAGAATAACACAGTTGGAAGGGACCTTGGAGATCTTCTAATCCAATCTCCTGCTCAGACAAGAAACCCTAGACCATGTCATTCAAATGGTTGTTCAATCTCTTTTCAAAAAACCTCAAGTGCTGGAGCATTCACAACTTCTGAAGACAAGTTAATTGCTCTCACTATTCAGAAGTTTCTCCTTAATTCTGCCAAGGGTTAACAGAATGTCACGAGCTTTTGTAGGCATATGGAGTTCTGTTTTAATAAAAGAAATCTACGTTGAGAACTTCTGGACAATCAACTTTTCTCTTCCTATGTTTTCTCTTTTTTTTAGTATTAAGATGAACTTGAATTAAAGCTGTTGTTCTCACAGTTTTAGTTAGCAGGACATCAGGGGCTTCTGTACTGCAAGTCTATAATGCTTACAAAGAATTGATAGCCAGTTGGAATGACCCCTTTCCTGGACAATAGGGAACTATATATGTTTCAGTCAGTAAGTGCTCAGCTAATAAATAGCTTGTCCTGCCCTTCAGTTTTTCATTGAAAAATAAGCCTCTCTTTCTCTGAAAAGTAAAAGAAAACAAATGTGAAATATTTTATTTGTCTTCCGCGATGACATTCCTCACCAGCTCATATCCCTACGTCAATTATATTGGGTTGGCTAAATTATTTACAAATTGCTTTGTCTGTGTATCTGTGTTTTAATGGGCCTGTAATGGTGTGATTACATTGCAGAAAGACACAATTTCCTCAGCTACAGGATCTAATTTAATTACAATGGGTTGTATTGACGGAGATATTTGCTTCAGCATTTGAAGATGCTCAGTAGCTTCTGCAGTTATTAATCACAGGTTGTTATCTTGAATTGTACCTAAACAAGATCTCTAGTTCCTAATACTTCGTCCTCGGAGTTACTGGGCACACAGACATTGCAAAATTTCCAGTCCAAAGTTCATTCTAAATACACAGCTACTCAAAATTCCGTGCCCATCATAACAACGACGATGTAATTAAAATAGAACTAGGACAAGGTCAAGGGGAAGTTAGGTTGTGCAAAAAGGATTTCAACTTTCTAATTCCTTATGACATGTATTGGAAACAGCTACGATGGAAAGAAATCAGTGAATATTTTGTTGTTCAGAACTTCCAGAGTATCTTTACTTAGGTTCTCATCTATAATGCCAGAAATTTACAGAAACGTTTGAAGACTAAAGACTATAAATTACTTTGTTGTCCATGAGGATTACTGAATTTCAGTTTAATGAAAAGGAATAGAATAGAATAGAATAGAATAGAATAGAATAGAATAGAATAGAATAGAATAGAATAGAATAGAATAGAATAGAATAGAATAGAGAGTAGAGTAGAGTAGAGTAGAGTAGAGTAGAGTAGAGTAGAGTAGAGTAGAGTAGAGTAGAGTAGAGTAGAGTAGAGTAGAATAGAATAGAATAGAATAGAATAGAATAGAATAGAATAGAATAGAATAGAATAGAATAGAATAGAATAGAATCTGGAAGGGACTTTGGAGGTCTGGGTGTGTACATGTGTGAATGGAGGCTGACCTGGGTGTAATACATGTGAATATAGGTTGGCACATTTCATTTGAATCACAAAGATTGGAATTTAGAATACTTTTTTTAAAAAAAAATAGACCCATGAAGGACTATCACACATAGATTGCTATTGAAGGCAAACCCCATTATCCATTCCAATATTGCTAAACCAAGACAACACCTGCCATTGTTATTTCTATTGATCAGAATTGTACGGATGTTGTACTCCAACATCAATAAACCAACATTTTCTTCTTTATAATCTTCCTTGCTGATTGTGTATTGATATGTGTTCTCACTTAAACCAAATGTAAATCAGACTTTCCCAAAGCTAAAAATGATTACCATGTCAATGGATTTGAATGCTTTTCTTGATTACCTTCCATACTCTTAGCTCAAAGTCTGCATATGGTGTTGGTTGCATTCCGGAGCAATAACCGTTCACAATCAGTTCTCAATCATACGGTGCAAAGCCTTGCTTTCATGATGACAATTACTTGGTGTGGTGAACAAGAAACATGAAATAAAGCAAGACCGCTACAATAAAATCCCTCTGTGTGTGGATGGGGATGGCAGGAAAGTGAGCTTTCTGATTTAATATTGATTTATTACACAGGAGGGCTCAGGCAGCTGTTGAGAGCTCAACTAAGCAGAGGGAAAGCCAAAATGATGAATTTGCATTGATAAGCATTAGATTTGCAAATCAGGGCCCATGGGGGGCCAGGAAGAAAAAAAAAGAAAAAACTTAACTTGAAACCAAGCTCCCATCCTCTTTAAAAAAAATTAAAGTAGAGGTTTAATGTATTTTGTGGAAATTAATTTTATTTTATTTTTTTTAAA